>OZ025240.1:6056738-6061738 GCA_964019155.1 Osedax fenrisi | reverse complement strand
AACATACATTGCATTAATGTCGTATGTAGAAATGGGCTATAACTGATGTATATCATGAATAATTTAAATATGAATATTATCTATTATATATATATATATAATTGTTATATAATAATATTATTAGTATTATTATTTGTATATTATCCGGTTAATGTAATATAATAAAAAATAGCACGTGACTAGATGTATAGATATCCATTATTGGTATTGTACACCATTGTTAATATTAACACATTAACTCATATAATAACTCATTATATATTAAATATAAAGTATACTTTATATGCACTATAGTGAAATCTTAAATTATATATAGGGTTATTCTAGGAATTAATATGGATATTCAATTTTTCAATATATATATATATGTATATATGTATATATTGTATATATACCTTACTTACCATAATATATATTATATATATACAATATATATATATATATATATATATATATATATATATATATATATATATATATACATATATATATATATATATATATATATATATATATATATATATATATATATACATTATACATAAATACATATGTATATATATATATATATATATATATATATATATACATTATACATAAATACATATGTATATATATATATATATATATATATATATATATATATAATATATATCTTAAATAAATAATTAATGTAGTTATTTTATAATACGCGTAAAGTAATATGTATCGTGTACACGTATACCGGTTATTGGATAATTATATTTATCAATATATTAATAATGGCCTAATAGGGTACTAATTACAAGGATGGGAGCGGGGGTGGTGGTTAAGGTTACGGCGGTGCGGTGGTGGAGCTAGGCTCTCGAGATTTCTCGAGAACTGTCGAGAGCGCGACGTCGGCGGCTCTCTCGAGATAAACGTGAGCTGACGGCGTGAGATCGCGAGATTGTACGAGAGATCGCGAGATTGTACGAGAGATCGCGAGATTGTACGAGAGATCGCGAGAGGTATGCGATAGTACGTTACTATGTTGATGAGAATAGTACACAGTACACTACAACTACTTATAATAGGCTTATAATAGAATTGTATTTTAATTGGTCGCCTCGATTACCGTGAAAACATCTAACGTGCGCGTGATCTAATACAATGCTGCTATTGTTAACATAATTATAGGCGTTATTAGATTAACGTGTCGGCCAGTACTTTCGATGAACGATATAAGGTGGATTATAGCCACATCCTCTCCAATACGTAGTTTATAGTTTATAAAATACAAACCTATGGCTCTATATAACGATGGCAACACCACTACTACTAGCGACATCTACTATACAACCACCACCACTATAGTATACTATAGTATACTATAGTATACTACTATAGTATACGATTACATCGTTAGATGTCGCTAGTAGTAGTGGTGGTGGTAGTGTTGGTTGTCGCTAATATATTAGCTTGTTGAATGGCGAAAACAATTGTTAGTGTATATAGTATACTATAGTATACTATAGTATACTATATACACTAACAATTGTTTTCGCCATTCAACGACGTATTTGTCGAAGTCCTACTATAATAGGTCGTAACCGCAATTACTAAGTATTTTTGTTATTGTTATTGATTATTATCAATTGTATATATATATATATATATATATATATTTATATATCTCATGCGCTATCTCAACACGTCGCATATATACCGTAGTCTATAGTTACCCTTAGTTACCCTTAGTTACCATTAGCTACCATTAGCTACCCTTAGCTACCCTTAGCTACCCTTAGCTACCCTTAGCTACCATTAGCTACCCTTAGCTACCCTTAGCTACCATTAGCTACCCTTAGCTACCCTTAGCTACCATTAGCTACCCTTAGCTACCATTAGTTATCCCTTATTACCCCTATGTACTCATATATACCCATATCATTATAATGATTAATATAGTTGCCCTTAGGTACATTGTGATGTATGCCGATTTATTAAGTATTTAATATATAACATGTCTCAACATGTAGAAATTAGAAAGTATCAGAAATTAAATATGCTAGATATTCTTAAATATTATACAATATATAAAATGTCTGTGAACATGCACATGTAATACGTGTATTACTGTGCACATATGAGTACGTGTAATAGTGTAGCCTGTTCCCCGTGGTTACCATGGATACATCCCACGTTACCATAGCAACACGTGTTATGTATGTTATACTATAGTTATACTATACTATAGTATGTAGGGTTATCGCTATAGGAACGAACATGCAATGGAAGATAATGTATACATATAGGTGAAGATAGTAACTACATTATATTTCGTTATAATTATCTATATATAGAGTATACCCTATATGTTTACCCTATACACACGGGGGATATAATAATGTACAATTTAAATTTATTTTTAAAACTTAATAATTTATGTTTTATTGTTTGTGTACTATATTATATTATAGTGGTATTGTATTATACTATAGTATATATACTATATAATATATAATAATAATAATAATATTAATAATATGTATTAGAAGAATTACAATTTATTTTTTCTGTTATTTTACAATGATAATTATATAATTTGTTGTCTAAATAGCTTCAATGTAAAATATAATATGTTCGATTGTTATTGCATATAAATATACATATAAGAATATATGTATAGTACACGGCTAAAAATACACATTATATAATTCAGTATGACAGTGAAACACATAAAATGTAGTATCCGCTGGTCATGATGTCCTCAGACTACATATCACTCCAAATCATTCTCTTTAGATGGGGGAGCCACTTGTACCATTGACAGCATGTCCTTACGTAGTAGTAGTAGTAGTAGTAGTAGTATTAGTAGTATTAGTAGTAGTAGTAGTAGTAGTAGTAGTAGTAGTAGTAGTAGTAGTAGTAGTAGTAGTAGTAGTAGTAGTAGTAGTAGTAGTAGTAGTAGTAGTAGTAGTAGTAGTAGTAGTAGTAGTAGTAGTAGTAGTAGTAGTAGTAGTAGTAGTAGTAGTACCCCCCCCCCCCGGGTGCGGTGGCCAGTGCGTGATATAGCCCAGAATACAAGCGCGCCTAGCCTGCATAATTAGCCTTACGAAGTAGAGCGATGGTAAGGTAAGGTAGTACAACCGAGAAGGCGTGCAGTCGGAGGGCGGACCTAGGCACGCGATCTGCCGGTAACTCGACTCCAGGGAGATGTTCTCGTGTTTCTAGGCGCGAGTTGGGTCGCTATAGCGCCGCCTAACTAGAATACCGCCTATATCTACCTCGATACACACACTCACACACATCACTACACAGAGACATACGTGCCTATAGCGACGAGGTAATAATACTGTACGTGACATGTGTATGTAGGCATTCTTCGTAGTGTGTGCGCACACATGTGTGTGTTCTCTCGCACACACATATGTGCGCACTCTAATCAAAATGAACACACTTCTATATTTACTGATATATTATTTACTAATGTAATATATACTATTACAACGGTTAAATATATATATATATATGTATATTTTAGTATGAATAATATTGTGAACGTGTGTATATGTGTATGATATGCCAACTATATACAGGTAGGTACCCTATAATAAGTACATTGTACATTGTACATGTACATTTCCATGATCTATAGTAGTGATCCACACGATCTATTGTTCTATATATTACCTATAATGTACATCGCGGTTATCATGTAATATAGGATGTATGTGTATATGTATATACAGGGAATAGCTTACTATGATAGCAACTATGTGTCACCTATAAGATCTAATAAGGCCTATAGGCCTATACGATAACGCTAACTCCAGTGGTATTCGCTGTATACAATGACGTCATTTCATTACTTTCGTTGACAATTACAACAACAATAACAATTACGTAATATATTATGGGGGGTGGGGTTCTACATGGGCGACCTATCTTATAGGATCCCTATGGGTGGTTATCAACGATGCCGGATATGATATAATACATGTATATGGGTATTTATCATGCATACATATATGCTAGGCCCTTGCTAGTGTATACAGCTTACGGATACCTGTCGTATTAAATTGTATTTAAATCTATATTATAAATTTAAATCTATTATTTTAGTACCTAGGCCTAGTTCCTATTGTACGTATGTTACACGTGTGTTGGTTATAGTTTAAGTAGTTATCATTAATTTAATATTCTCATCTAAAAGTAGATGATATTACTATAGTGATAATATAATTATATTGATAATAAGCTTAATTAATAGCTTTATATATTATCACTTCCTATAATACATAATATACTTATATAATATACTTATATAATACAATTATATATATATATATATATATATATATATATATATATATATATATATATATTTCTTAGTTTACAATTGAATTTATATCTTTATTTTCGATTAATACAATTGCCAGCTGGTGTTAGTGAACTAAGTGACCATGGTCAGTAATCATTTTTTATATTCTTACCTTAACAATTAATCTAATTATATATATATATATAAATTATATTAAATTTAAAAGATAAATGTATATGATTCTAATTCATACATTTATTATATTATAATATTATAAATACTCATTAAGTGGTTATTTATAATATTAACTCTAAAAAGTCTACCAACATTCAATATTTAAGACATTATTTATCAAATTAAATGTGTTACTATTTAATAAATATGTAATGATAAAATGGGAGGATTTATTTTGATAAAAATGTATTCATTACACACAGATATATATATATATATAACCGGTTTAATAGTATACAATATATACAATGTATTTCTATTGTTCATTTCATTGTTAGGTAGCCAATTTTAGGTAGCCAATAGTAGTGAGAAGTTCTCACAGAGAACTATTATTTACGTAAGGCTATATAATTAATATGCGGTTTACGATGACAAATTACACACATGTATACAATAGTATTATGTAATTACAGTATGTGATCATCACTAGTTGGTACAGTACACTTTATGTTTTTATTTATTATGAGATTATATCAGTTTT
>OZ025240.1:5841738-6051738 GCA_964019155.1 Osedax fenrisi | reverse complement strand
GTCATGCTTAAAGAACATCTCATGTCAACTTCTAAATCCAATCTGTTTCTATTCTTGGATTTTATGTTCAGCATTGTTGAGAATCCAGATTCACACAAGTAAGTTGATGAAAAAGGAAGCAATTTTCTTAAAATAAAGAGACTTAATTGTGGGAATAATGTCATAGTTTTAGCCCAATAGTGTATGTCTTTATTACTTTGAATGAACTCTTCTTTAGCCTATAATTAACAAATATATAACGAAAATTAATTGATGATTATATATTAACCTCTGTATCATTTCGGAAATCTAAGAATTCTTCTTGAATCTCATTGGGTAAATCATCTACGTTGCAATTGAACGGGTTTCTTGATAATTTCATAGCTATATCGTCAGAAATTATATCTGGGAAATATCTTTCAAACTCAGACTTTAGTTCGGTTAAATGCTGCAGGATACAATTCTTTAATATGTCTGGTAATTTATCATTATTCATCTCTTCATTAAGTCTATGGAATGGTGATATGTTGTTTCTTTCTATTTTTCCTGTCCAAAGATCCAATTTATCAATGAATGATTTAATTGCATCAGTATGCATTATAATAGTAGTTTCTTTTCCTTGCAACTGACGATTTAAGTAATTTAATCTTTCAAAGATATCAGCTAAATATGCAATGCTTGGTAATATTTCTTCATCAAAATCTTTCAAATCTTCCTGTGTCTTATTACTTTGTTCAGATATAAACATTTTTATTTCTGAGAATAATTCAAACACTCGATCAATTACATTTCCTTTCGATAGCCAGCGCACAGCAGTATAAAATAACAAATCCTGATGATTAGCGTCCATTTCACCACATAGCTTTCGAAATAGACGTGTTCTAAGTGAACTACCTTTAATATAATTAACTACTTTAATAATAATGTTTAATATACAATTTAATTCAGATGGTAACGTTTTTGATGCAAGTGCTTGACGGTGAATTATGCAATGCGTTGCAATAATTTCAGGGTTTTTTCTTTTAACCAATGAAACAAATCCCGACTTTGATCCTAGCATACTCGGAGCACCATCCGTACAAACTCCTATCAATTTATCCCATGATATTTTTTCTTCTACAAAGAATTCAGATACCATTGACATTACATCAATAGCTTTAGTTGTCGTTGTCAATACTTTACAAAATAAAAACTCTTCTTTAATTTGATTATCACAAATATATCTAGCATAAACCAAAAGTTGTGATAAATTGCTTACATCTGTTGATTCATCAAGCTGAATAGAAAAAAATGGAGATAATCTTATTTGATCAGTCACTTGCATTTTAATATCATTGGACATTTCGTCTATTCTAGATTTAATTGTACTATCTGATAGACTTATTTGACTTAATTTATCCACTGATTTTTGATCTAATACAAGTCGAGCTGCTTCTAACATGCATGGCTTTACTAGAGATTCTCCAATTGTATGTGGTTTCTTCTTTTTAGCTATAATAAGTGCAATTTCATATGATGCTTCGGTAATATTTTTATTTGGGCAGAAAGTACTTGTGGATGTATTATCCAATCTTGCCCGTTTTAAGCCGCGTTCTTTCATTCTGAAATATTCAATGCCCTTATTTGCTAATAAAGGATGCATTTTATTCAAGTGCAATTTTAATTTCGATGGTCTCAAGCTCTCATTTGATAATGTAGTCTTGTACACTACACATTGCGGTCGTATTATTCCTTTATCCAAGATTGAAGAAAATCCAAAATTTAAATATGAATTATCATAAACACGTTTATTAGGCATCTGTAAAATTAAATGATATTGTTGCTCAAATCTAATTTATTTGATATATAAAATACTTTTTTACTATGATTTTTAAAATTTTAAAAATTCTTTAAAAATTTTAAAAATATGAATTTAATAAATTTATTTCTTAAATTATTTAATTAATATAAATAATTCAATTTAATTAAATACATAAATTACTATATTATAAAGTATACTATTGCAATACATATTTTCATTACAATACATACAATAGTAACCTTAAACGTATTATTTCTATAATTATTTTTCAAATTTTAATTTGGATTTTCATAGATTTATATTTATATTATTTATAATCTTTGAATAATAAAAGAAATTAGACAATTTAGACCAAGAATATTTGGCCCAAGAATATTTATATTATTTATAATCTTTGAATAATAAAAGAAATTAGACAATTTAGACCAAGAATATTTATATTATTTATAATCTTTGAATAATAAAAGAAATTAGACAATTTAGACCAAGAATATTTGGCCCATGGCCCAAGCAAATTTGGCCCATGGCCCAAATTTGGGCCCTGGCCCACAGTTTAAGAAACCCTGATCTAGATAATAAACAATAGAGTAGTGAGATATATGTATCATTAGTTGTGTAAAAGATAAATAAATATATAGGTATATATACACATAAGTATATAATATATATATATATATATATATATATATATATATATGTATTTTGATAAATATAATTACATAATTAATAATGCATTAACTACACGAAGTAATTTCATTGTAGTGATTGCATTATACCACGATACAAGTTGAGTGATACCATTACATATTAAACTATTATTAAATTATTATTATTAATAATTTAAATATAGTTCTAGGTAAAAAAAAATATTTTTATTTTTTTAATTTTGGATATTATTTTTCATATATTTATTTTAGTAACCTAACACTACAAATATACCTATATATGGGTATGTTATACTATATTATACACAACTAGTGTATTCTACATATTATATATGTCGTAGTATGTATATGTCGTACATATCTGCCGTGTACATATGTTGCACACCTATGTCGCACACCTATGTCGCACACCTATGTCGCACACCTATATTAATAACAATCCTTCATTATCGCCCCGCCCCTCGCAGATAAAACCCGAAACAACTCGTGTTCCGGTGACGAAGGTAGCAACGAAAGTAAGGAAGAAGAGCACGTGGCCGTACATCCTTGCATGTCATCGGTCGGAGGAGGGTCGACGAGGTCGCGGAGACGAGCTTCTATGCAAGATGCGCTCGATTTCACCAAGATCAACACGAATATGTACGAAAAAGAGGTCAGAGTAATATATTAGTATATTATGCTTTATTTAATATATATATATATATATATATATACTTATTATATATTTTTTATTATTATTTTCGAGGGTCGAATAATTAACCGGGTAGAACTAGATAAGCCTTGCTTTTTTTCTACCCAGTATTTCGCTATACCTTCTGAGTTATATATATATATATAATATATAATGTAATATATATATATATATAACTGCCTGCGTGGCTCAGATCGCTAATGCGCCAGACGCATAAGTAGAAATTAAGACTCGGGTTCAAGCTCCGTCCGGGCATTATATAATTTGTATTTTAATGTATACTTTATTTTATATCTACATTTAATTATATATATATATATATTAATTAAATATATTCATTGGATAATACCTTTTATGTGAGTGTAGATTACGAGGTAATATCTGTTACTCTCCTTTGAGCAAAAAGTGTAATTGTTTCATTGTACTATTACTTTCGATCATTCATTCATTCATGCATTCATTCATTCATTCATTCATTCATTCATTCAATCATTCAATCATTCATTCAAGTATTCATTAATTCATTCATACATTCATTAATTCATTAATTCATTCATTCGTGCATTCATTCATTAGGGGCGCTGGAACGATTATGTATGTAGTATTATGACGGGGGACCAACCAATCAAAAAAATGTTGTGGTAAAAGTCGGGGGGGGGAACCAATACATAGGAGGTCCCCCTAGATTTGAAAGTGGGGGGGGGGCATATCCCCCCGTCCCCCCTGTTGCAGCGCCCCTATCATTCATTCATGCATGCATTCATTCATTCATTCATTCATTCATTCATTCATTCATTCATTCATTCATTCATTCAATCATTCAATCATTCATTCAAGTATTCATTAATTCATTCATACATTTATTAATTCATTAATTCATTCATTCGTGCATTCATTCATTAGGGGCGCTGGAACGATTATGTATGTAGTATTATGACGGGGGACCAACCAATCAAAAAAATGTTGTGGTAAAAGTCGGGGGGGGAACCAATACATAGGAGGTCCCCCTAGATTTGAAAGTGGGGGGGGGGGGCATATCCCCCCGTCCCCCCTGTTGCAGCGCCCCTATCATTCATTCATGCATGCATTCATTCATTCATTCATTCATTCATTCATTCATTCATTCATTCATTCATTCAATCATTCAATCATTCATTCAAGTATTCATTAATTCATTCATACATTTATTAATTCATTAATTCATTCATTCGTGCATTCATTCATTAGGGGCGCTGGAACGATTATGTATGTAGTATTATGACGGGGGACCAACAAATCAAAATAAATGTTGTGGTAAAAGTTGGGGGGGGGAACCAATACATAGGAGGTCCCCCTAGATTCGAAAGTGGGGGGGGCATATCCCCCGTCCCCCCTGTTGCAGCGCCCCTATCATTCATTCATGCATGCATTCATTCATTCATTCATTCATTCATTCATTCATTCAATCATTCAATCATTCATTCAAGTATTCATTAATTCATTCATACATTCATTAATTCATTAATTCATTCATTCGTGCATTCATTCATTAGGGCGCTGGAACGATTATGTATGTAGTATTATGACGGGGGACCAACCAATCAAAATAAATGTTGTGGTAAAAGTTGGGGGGGGGAACCAATACATAGGAGGTCCCCCTAGATTCGAAAGTGGGGGGGGGGGCATATCCCCCCGTCCCCCATGTTGCAGCGCCCCTATCATTCATGCATGCATTCATTCATGCATGCATTCATGCATGCATGCATTCATTCATTCATTCATTCATTCATTTAATAACTCACTAACGTACTACATATTGTATAAACAACCGCACATGAGGCGCGGTTTTACAATGCGTCAGACACACACAGGTAGAGCGCGGGTTCTAGTACCGTATCATTAAAATGGGTCTTATAATATTAGTTAGAAGCGATCTTATATAATTGTGTATAAATAAATGATCGGATTTCGTTAAAACCACGGATGCCTTAACATGAGAGCGGCTTCGATGGGACATTAGAGCCATATAAGTGATAACTTCATATACGTTCCTGGATGGGATGAAAAGACTACACCAAAATAAAATAACAATATATATATATATATATATATATATATATATACATATATATGTGTGTGTGTGTGTATATGTATTAGTGATGTAAATGATGCTGAGCTTTTGATACCGAGCCGAGACTTCATTTTCGGATGAATAAAAAACAAACACGAGCCGAGCCGAAACTCTAGCCAAACGAGCCCGAGCCGAGTTGATACTTTTACAAAACAATACCGAGCTTAAATGATGCTTTTTTGAAATTACATTTTAATACTAATTTTTATATATTTCACATTTACATCAATTTAAAAATAATAATATGCGCCAACTTCGTGATTCAGTGAATAATAATGTAAATTTCATCTAGTGATATAAATAATACCGAGCTTTTTGATGCGAGCCGATACTTTTGGTTATTGATGCCGAGCTGAGACTTTCATTTTCGGAAAAAAGAGCGAGCCCGAGCCGAGCCGAGACTCTAACGAAATGAGTCATCTAGTTTAGACATTAGTTAACTGCGACTGAGACTGCATCATACTTTAGATTTTAGTATAATTTGCATCACTAGTGTGTATACACATATATGTGGATGCAAGTGTGAGTCTGGATATATTTAGGTATATATTTTGAATGTGTATTTATTTGTTTATATATAGTTTATATATATATATACAATTATCAACTAGGAAATAAAATGTAATGAACAATATATAGTCAACTAATATACAGTGGATAAAGTGATAGTTATTACCGATAAATCTATTAATAGATAATCTCGTATATACTCGTCTGCATGTTCGGCTCATTTCCGTAGACACACGAACCCTGTGGCAATATACATATTAATACTTATTATAATACACAATATATAATTTATTATATATAACACAATAATACTCGACAATATATATATATATATATATATATATATATATATGTGTGTGTATATGATATTGGAATGGACTATATTCAATAGTTTTGTATTGTTAAACTTTTATATTTACAAGAATATTTATAATAGAAATATTATCTCGTACTTTATTTAGTACATGTTTAGTAAATGTATAATAATATTATATACTGTAGATATGTTAGATTAACTACATTTAATACATTTAATATACTATCAATAATATTAGTTTAGTTTCTTTAACTGGTATTTATGATAATATTTAAAGTATTATTTACTTCTTCAATCATGCATTGAAATTATGTATTGGGAATTAATATTAAAATAAATTTTAATTCGATAAATATTTTGTTATTTTCGTCTATATTATAATATTAAAATCTGATATAGCAGAACGATATTTAAATACAATCTAATAAACCGATATTTAATTCCATACAAATACAAATTCTATAAAAAATATTAAATTCAATAATAAATAAACTCAATCCAATTTTACATACATTTTACATATATTAAATACAATGTACATACAATGTATATATATATACGTATATGTATACTATTGATTAATTCGTCACACAATAGAAATATAACCATGTAAATGTACTATCTGTGCGACATAATTATAATATTTGGAAATGAACAATAATAATATATCAAACTATATATATATAAACTATATATATATACGCTATATATAGCTCATGAGCTATGCCCATATACTTGAACATATACCTACTATAATCTCGGGATACTATACAATTGTATACTTTATTAATAATAACTATTAATAATAATTGTAAATTACATAATATTGAAACTATGAATAGTATTATATACGTGATATTTTATATACTATTCCGAATATATACAAACGAATAGACATATACTCACGCACACATGTATATATGTATGCATACCATCGATATAAACACATACTTTCTTTATATCGATGAAGCTAGATGCGTGACCTACATTGCATTACGGCCGCCTATGTCCGAGTACGGACAGCCCAGTCCATTATATGTACATTACCAGCATAAGCGTCGACGTATTATTAACGGTAGTGGTCAATATAGTGGTCAGTGTAGTGGTCAGTGTAGTGGTCAGTATTGTCCGAAGTACTAGCGACCTCGCGGGCGCTAATGTCATTCGACGATAATGAATCATGTAGATTAGTCATGGTGATAACGCGTCGATACGGTTGTAGGGGAGAAGGGGGGGGGGGATGAGTATATATTGGGATGCTGTTGGGAATGGTGGTGAAGATGGAGATTGATATTCTATCCATTAACCACGATAGGTGGCGTTATATTTGAACACTAGGTGGTAGTACCGTGCATCATAATTATAACTCGATAATTCTCGTATATTCTTATCCCTATAGAAAGAGTCAATATATACTTAGGTTATACTACTACTACTACTACTATATTCAATTCAAAGATTGTATAATGAGTAACAATATGATCATTAAATTCCAAAAAGAACTAATTCCAAAGAATACATACATTTCAATTGTCTATATAGTTAATTTACTCCAGTTAATTATATAATAAACACTACTTATTTATTTATAATATTATATTAGCAGCATTTTACACATTTAACCATTGATATAAATGTTCTACGGGTTTAAATGAAACCGCTCTAGAATGTTTTAAATCATATATTTGAATAGATATGTTTCTATTAACATCATTTGACACACTGCGGTCAACCCATTATGTTGCACCATAGGGAACTTTTCTCGGAACAATTATGTTAAATAAATAAACGATCCTTATATTTAATAAAATTAATAATACCCATCAATCAACATACCTATTAGGACAATAACCTTTAAGTCATCATATGATTTATTGTATCAATAAAATATGGAATAACCTATCAAATATGTATGTTGAACATTATTTCTACTTATTATAGAAAACCTGATACCATGAGTACACATACTATAGGTACAAATAGGCTAAACTAAATTCATATATTTTTATCTTTGGAATATTCTAATAATAACTAGTCAACATTGTATAAATGACCGAAAATGACAATTAATTACTAATATATAACAAAGCAAGAGGATATTTTGGTTTAAACATTGATAATATTATTTTATAAAAACCGCGCCAAACCTAAATCTATTACAGTGGCGATACTGCTACTAAGAGAGGCGGGGTTCGCTCTAACCCGTTCGCTCTAACTCGTTACTTACATCCGGAATATATGGAATGATATATATTTGTCGCAAAATATTTACCATAACCAGGTTGTAGTTTTATAGTTGGAAAGTTGGTCAGAAAGATAAGTAAATAGTCTACGTATAAACAACTATGTATATATCAACATACTGCCAGATGGACTCTCCATCTGACTATATGTACAACTATCCATGCCGCAAAACCCCTCCCCCTATATACAGGGGCGTGATTATAACCCATATAGGGGCGTGGTTATAAGATGTAACTAAGCATTACTGTAAAGCGATATTCGCTGGCGGTGTTCACCCAGGCGTAGTAAACCATGGCGCCCCCTAGTTGTGCTGTAGTAAGAACCATCACGTGATATTGGTGTAATTAGACACGTGCACATCGGTCGAGTCACGTGTCTGATTAGCGTAATCACTCGGACCACGTGATGACTACATAGTTTGTATCATACGTGCGCTCGTTCGTGCGTATACTAGAAGTGTTCGGGTGTGGGGTACCTACTTCAGATGTATTCCATTAGGCATAACTGACTATTATACCTGACTAATCATGATAATAATAGTTTATTTAAACACTTAAATAATAGTAGAAAGAATTATCTAAAACGTAATCAGATGTTAATATAATAACTATAATAAAATATGTTTTTCGATCTTTTGTGTAAGAGTTAAAAGTAAGGAATATTTCTAATCACAAGATATAGCTTATTCCACATCGAGGTAGCAGACATCCTGGAGTACCTCTTAATATCTACAGATGTATTCGAGTTGTCGGCAATTAAGGTCTTGATCTTGATCACGTGATATAGTAATGTTCAAATGGGCTCAACGCTGACGAGTGTATTGTTACTATATCTTGGAGTCGTGGAGCTTAGCAAACGTTTTTATGTAAAAACAAATGTTGTTATATGCTATATTATATCCAATCACATGTTCAGTTGTCTCTTTGATGACGCATTCCTGTTAAAGTATGATCATGCATATACCATATGGTTATAACGAGAGCCGGTCAATGTGCATACCTAATTAATAATATAACTTCTAAATTGTGTTGTAATACCTGCGTTATGCATACGGACCCATGGGTTATGCATAAGGACCCATGGGTTATGCATACGGACCCATGGGTTATGCATACGGACCCATGGGTTATGCATACGGACCCATGGGTTATGCATACGGACCCATGGGTTATGCATACGGACCCATGGGTCCGGGTGATGATTGAACCCACCGCCTATTACCCGTGTATCTGCCGTCTTAAAATATAGCTAACATACCCATTCAGTTTATGTATACATGTATACATGTATGTATGGTATACATGTATGTATACGTGCCTAGCGTAATATCATATAGTTCAAGTAGACACACAAACAGTATACACACATTGATACCTATAGTCTCATATAGGATATAGCACGTGTTCGTAGATAATGGTGTTTAATGATGGTGTTTAATAATGGTGTTTAATAAAGGTGTTTAATAATAGTGTTTAAGAAAGGTGTTTAATAATGGTGTTTAATGCTGGTGTTTAATAATGGTGTTTAATGCTGGTGTTTAATAATGGTATTTTACAATGGTGTTTAATAATGGTGTTTAATAATGGTGTTTAATAATGGTGTTTAATGCTGGTGTTTAATAATGGTGTTTTACTATGGTGTTTATTAATGGTGTTTAATAATTTTATTTAATGATGGTGTTTAATAATGCTGTTTTACTATGGTGTTTAATAATGGTGTTTAATAATGGTGTTTAATAATGGTGTTTAAATTTAATAATGGTAACCAATCAGTATAGTGATTGCCCTTTACATGTTACGGACACGTCGTCAGTGAAGCACTAAAGTTTGTGTTCATCTCAAAAACCGCAATATCTTTAGATTCTATAAATAGATCGGTCTACATTGTACAGGTTACTTGCACGTGATTGATAGACACCTGACTTGAATGCACTTAATATATACAGTATATACCATTAGACATACATTATAATTACATTACTGAATATGAGTGTACATTGTAACATATGTACGTATAAACAAATTAATCATAATTATATATATATATATATATATATATATATATATATATATATATATATATATATATATATATATATATACGTATATGTATACGTATATAAATTATATATATATATATATATAATATATACCTAATAAGGTAACCTTATAACATTAATCTTATTATACCCTTTCCTATATATATATATATATATATATATATATATATATATATATATATATATATATATACTATAGAGATACATAGAGATATTAATGATTATATTTTAACAACTGCCACAATATTAAGCCGTTTGAATAAGAGCCGCTAACGAACTTAATAACTCTGGTAGTTAATCAGATGAAGACGTCATACACGCAGCAGTAGGACGTGGGTTCAAGCCCCGTCCGAACCCATAACATATATCTATAATAATATTTAGAAATTAACATATATAGTTGTGTAAATATTGTGTAAATAATAATCGATGTTAGTTCGAAAAAACAGGAATATCTTAACATGAGAGAGTGCCTTGTTCGAAATTAGATCAATTTCGTTATAAGTAAAAACTTCATCTAAGTTCCTGGATGAGAAGGGACTCCATCCAGGATCGATACTCCTTATAATACACACACACAACAGCGTGTACTGTGCGATACCGGGCGAACGCGTGTGTATCCATCGATACGACTACGGTATCGTATCCTAATACACACCTACTACACGTACTATGATACAACCGTCTACCTAAGTAAGTACTCGTGGATAGATAGTTGTAGACTATCGAGGGTTATCGCTCCGGGGAGTGTATTCCGGAGTGTGTGTATGTGTGCGGGAGTGTGTTCGATAGTGTGTGCTGGATTGTGTGTGTGTGTGTGCGGAACTGTGTGCATGACGAAGACAAATGTGCTGGGGATATTGCTTCGTCATCGATCTTATGTGAGGAAACCTGTCACTCGAACATTGCAATAGAGCAATATTATATATATATATATATATATATATATATATATATATATATATATTTATTAATATACTAGAAATCAATTTACTCGATAAATACCATATATAAATGGTTTGTAATTAAAACAAAGTACATTTATATCACCATATATAGCAGCGTTACAATGCTACATGCCATTTGCCGATATGCATAAATATGTTATATAATACTTAATAATAAATACTTATCTATTGTGCAATGTTATATCTATATGTTAAGGATCCAATATTACCGATGGTAATATAAATATTAAATTAATACAGTATTATATAAATATATATTATTTATGTATGCTATGTTAGTTAGTGTATATATATATATATATATATATATATATATATAATATACATATATATGCAATAGATACGTGGTCAGATATTTACACGTAAGCTGTATGCACCTAATTCCCATGATTACATATCGGGTACCCATCTTCAACCTAATATCATTTAGATATTTTAACAATACCAACTATTAGTTTAACATTTATGTTATAGGTATACCTACACATTTATCATTCACTCAATTTTGTATTGATAGCCATTATATAATTCCCTACCCATACACCTCAGTGTTTCCTTCGATAATGATCTATATTCTTCACAATTAATTTGAAAGTTCCTAAAACTATTATCTTTTTATATTACGTAACATTCGAAAGTTAAAATGATCCATCATCTCTATCCTTATAAATTCCTTATAAGGATATAACTATAACATAATTCTAGTTATTTCTTATTAAGATTACTAATCCTCTCTTACTATCACCTCCATACTTCATCACTTTATCCTTTAAATAGAATCATTAATTATTGAATTTGTTTAATTTTGAAGCCATTTGAAAGGAACAAAAAGAAAAATAACTTTTTATGTATGCTATAAAATAAACAGAAAATTATAAAATTTGTAATATAAATATTATTATTAAATATATATTGCTGATAATTCCACATCTAATCTCATAATTCTACTGAACTTATCACACTGGTACCAACTTTACAAACTCTCTCTGTATTTAGGCTACTATCCCTAACCGATAACTATATAGATTATAGATAGGGTATACCATATATCTACAAACTTGCCTCAGCTTTCAACATTGCCTGCAGATACGCGCTTCTCATCTATTTTTCTGTATATTTCCATATAAGATTTTTTATAAACATTCCCCTCGGATATTATATAATACTAGTGGATAATAGTATTCGTTTATGAGTTATTTTATTTTTCTTTTTTTAGTTTGTTATTTTATTATTCATTTGCGTGCCTTACAAAAAGTGGTTTTTTTTGTATGCCTAATACATTTATATCATCATCATTATCATCATCGTCATACTTATATATCAACCTACATATAGGTTGTATACCTATACATACTATACAATATATAATAGTAAATTATATTAATTTATAAAATAAATAGTTAACTTTTACTTATTAATTTCGGAACCAAATTAATATACAATTATTTAGATTATTTATATCAAAATATGCACTCCAAGTATTTAAAGAATACATAGGTGCCATGAGTATACGCTAATTAATATGTCAAAGCATACTATCATTCTATTAAGGATGCATTTCTATAGTAAACTGTTATAGTAGTAAACATCAGTTGACTAGTGGGAGACTAACTGATTGCTGATACCCCCCTGCTTAGTAATGCTGGCAATGACGAATATTCCCGAGAGGTATATCCTATAGGATTCCCGAGAGGTAGGTCATCCAGGGGTTAGAGGTCGTCGGAGAATTGAGAAAACATTTTACTATTGTTATTCGTATATACCTACTATATATATATGTATCTCTCTTATTTTGGTAGATTAAGTAGAGATAAGAATTCCATATTTGTATTTAATTATATTTTATTATATATGCTGTAGCAAAAAATAAAATCTTCAAATTAATGATCATTATTATATATATATATATATATGTATATATATATATATATATATATATATATATATATATATTAATATTACAATGCTTACGATTACTAGTTACACGTAACTAAATAATGTATTCCAAGGACCGGGAAGTATACAATGTTTATGTTTACCCCCGATGAAGGTAAAGGTTTTTATTAATTGTTCATTATAACTTGGCTTCTATCTAACAATACAAACAATAACAACAACAACAATTATAATAATAATATAACATACGCATATTCTCGGAACTTCAACACGAAATATTATATATTATACTAGGCTTTGAATTGTATACAAATATGTATACATATATATTATATATAGTACATATTTGCATCATCACATTTATAGAGTGACAATGTACTAGATATATGCGAATATAAATTGTAGTTGATATATATATATATATATATATATATATGAATGTGTATTAATATAACTGCGTTCTCTATGTGTCATCATTAATGATTCATCATCTAGCATAACGTATTGTTCCCGTTGAAACAATGCCACCGTTACGCTGATCACTGGTAACGAGAATATTAGAGATCCTACGAGAAGTGTACACAATTATCTAGGCCTTAGTTCTATCGTGTTATACACGACGCACAGTGTACAGTATAACACGTGTTATACACTTACGTATACAGTGTATATGACTATTAGTGTATATGGATATTTAATTCACAAACGTGAACTCTGGCCTACATAATTGTAACTATATATTCGAGCGTGTATAGTATATACTATATACTACTATTAATACTATAGGTATATATGTATAAGTATATATATATATATATATATATATATATATATATATATATATATATATATATATATATGAGTGTCTGCCTTCAGGCATACATGTGTGGCTCAGTTGGCTAAAGCGTCAGACACACGACCAGTATGACGCGAGTTCAAGCTATTTCCGGATAATTCAAATATGTCTTAAAATAATATTTAGAAGTATCCTATATAATTGTGTATAAATAAATGTTCTGTTCTCGTTAAAACCATGGATACCTTAACATGAGAGCTGATTCAAAGGGACATTAGATCCATACGGTTATAAGTGAAAACTTCGTTTACGTTCTTGGATGGGATGAAAGGAATCAACCAAAATAAAATAATAATAACATTAATATATATATATATATATAGTGTAATCTATCTAGTATTTATCAACGTCGTGCGTCGTTAATTCCCTATCCTAAATATCCACAACAATACGAGCAATCTACATACATACAACAATACCAATACACTCTCATCAATACATGCAATCTATAGCCATCTATAAACATCCGCTTCCACATCCTTTCTATTCAACCTATTCAATATATTCAGTACACTATTTAGTACACTTCAAATCTATGCATACACAATATATATATATATATATATATATATACATACATATATATGCATATAGATAATCAAATATATAGCTAATGTAGTTTATGTCTAATGTAACTGCCTATACTATACTCATGGCTCAATTGGCTATAGCATTATATCCACGAATATTATACTTTTTAGCGTGTTTAAGAAATATCCTGATCTATAAAATGGGTCTTAAAATATTATTTAGAAGTGATCTTATATAATTGTGTATAAATAAATAATCGATTAACTTTTAAAACCACGGATATCTTAACACGGTAGCCGCTTCGAGGGACATTAGAGCCATATATGGTTATAAGTGAAAACTTCATCTAAGTTCCTGCACGGGATGAATGGACTCCACCAAAGTAACAATAATATCAAGGACATATGATGTCCTTGAAAACATCACAGTTGCTTGCCCTTGATGTACAGGGATAGAACATTATACACATAAATAACGAGAATAAGCAAATAAAGCCCATCAAAGAAAAAACGAAACGTGCCGAATAATAATACATAAATAATGTTATATATATATATTTATATATTTTTATATTTATTATATGCGTGTATATATATACGATATATATTATATAATTGGATGAAGGATACGTGGTAATTGAGGTACACCTACACACATACACATACACACACTACCTATACCTATATATATATATATATATATATATATATGTTCCGCGTATAATTCACTCATATGCACAAACGCACGCTTCATCGCACACTTACGCACATACACACACACACATGCGTTTGCTGTAATTACGCGTAAACAGTTGTTGTTGTGCACTAAATCGATATTTGTGAAATCACCGGCATTAGGTAACACACCTAATAGGCCCCGTTCACACGGCACCGTCGCAGTAGAGCCTCGATCTGGTGCGCAATAGTTATGTAATAATAGGTACTCGTACGTAATAGGTGTAAGTGTATACTATAGTATACAGGTTAGGTGTACACCTATAGGCATCAAAGGAATATGTATGCCCGCTTTTATATATCGTATATGATATACACACATATATATATATATATATATATCTATATATAATATATAATTAATCTAATTAATATGTATAATAATAACGTAATTTAAATTAATATTTGTATTTAATAATTAAGTGTAGATATCATCTATTACTTAGGTAACCAACTGAATATTATGTAATATTACATACACCATTATACTCCGCATTATACACACTGTTGGTGTTGCAGGCATTCACTATCATATACACATCGTTATGGTATACCATAGAATATATGCCTAAACAATACTACAGTTCATTCAATGGAATCCATTGTATTCGAGTTGTTCAAAGAAAACAATTATAGTAAGCGTCTCGTATACGATCATAATTAAATATCATCGCACGATCAGTGCGTGGCGACCATTGCACGATCACACACCGTGTACCGGATACATGTGTATGTTGCGCAGGTGTGCGGTATCGGTATGTCTGTTCTGTTAATCGGTATCGTATACGACATACACGTATACATGTATATGACATCATAGTTCGCTACAATAGAATTACGTCATAGTACAATCAATATACTATATATATATATATATATATATATATATTAGTATTATTGTTATTGTTATTCTATGTTGGTGGAGTCCTTTCATCCCATCCAGGAACTTAGATGAAATGTTTACTTATAACCATATGGCATTATACATTATAATCCCTTCGAAGCTGCTCTCGTATTAAGGCATCCATAGTTTTAACGAGAACCGATCATTTATGTATACACATTTATATAAGATTACTTCTAAATATTATTTTAAGACCATTTTATTTTTCCGAACGTGGCTTGAACCCGCGTCCTATAGGAGCAGTATACTGCTTGTGTATCTGCCGCATTAGCCAACTGATATATATATATATATATATATATATATATATATATAATCTTATTTATATATAAATAGATATTTGTGAATATATCCAAAAATAGAAATACAATTATTTTTTATTTATATAAAATATAATACATATATTGGGATATTTTCGTTATTATAATAATACTATAATTAGTACCTATTATAATAATATATGTATTATATAATTATATAAACACAATATAAATGTATTGCTATTTTTAGATATTTACATTATTTCTATTTATATTTATTCTATTTATATACACATTGTATTTATAATATCTATTATACTATAGATTATTTATATTTATATATATATATTCTATTTATATACATATGTATATAAATAGAATATATATAAATAGAAATAATATATATATATATATATATATATATATATATATAGTTATAATATCTATTTATAGTATTCTACGTAGATGATATAAACATAGATGAATTCCATTACGTTGACAACACCGATATTCCCGAGAGGGGCGGGGCTCGCGCGTTATTTAATTCTATATAATCGAGGGCACGTGATACACACTGTCGATATTACGTAACGGTCGCGTTATTACATAACTCGATAATGACGTCATCGCTCACTCACGTGACCTGCAGGCAGCGCAAGCCGCCGAGGAACAAGACAAGTACGCCGCTATATACGAGGAAAGCTTCGGCAGGATTAACATCACGATTATGTACAGCAACGAACAAGGTATACCTATAGGCGCGGGTGCATGTGAGCGTGTATGGGTGTGTATGGGTGTGTGTATGGGTGTGTGTGTGTGTGTATTCGTAAATGTGGGTGCGTGTGCGCGTGTGTGTGTGTGGGTGTGTGTGCGTGTGTATGTGCGTGTATGTAAGTGTGTGCGACCTATGTATATTATCATACTATATTATATATTCTAATAATATATAATAAGTAATATATATATATATATATATATATATATATATACATATATATATATAATATATATATATATTATATATATATATATATATATATATATATTACTAAGCGACAACAATACAAATAGAGATATAATTCGTAAGATATTTAGTATAAAGAAAAAGTATAGTTTTGTATTCACATTTATTTATTTCATTATAAATTATAGTATACAATATAAAAATTAAAAATGTCTAATAAATTATTATTATTAATATATACGTATGCAGAGAGTGTATACTATAAATACTAATCTTACCTATACATTGACCTTCGATAGGTCTGCTGACGATTAACCTCGTAGAGGCGTGTGACCTCGTGAGTAAGAACGAGCTGGCCGACGCCTACTGCAGGATAACGTTACTGCCCTACCACCGTATGGAGCTACAGAGCAAGGTTAACCACTATATATAATACTATAGTTAACACTATATATAAAACTATAGTTAACCACTAGTGTATACAGTGTGCACGTACGGATGATCGGGCTAACTTTATCTGCGGATATTCGCCAGCTCGATATCCGTATTTGCGAATATCGGTTAACAGTAATAGCTTCATGGGTAAAAGTGTAAATATTATTTTTTAGATGCCATTTTTTCAAAATTTATTTATGCAACTTTGACAGTCTATCGGTGGATGGATATTGATTTTTAAACTTGAATGTTTACATATTTATTACTTAATATTAAATATCTTTCTGAGTTGGTAGAATTACTTTTACGCGACCACCCTTTAACGTTATCTCTATAAAAACCGCGATTGTTATTCGCAAATTAGCGCGATTATTCGCAAGTGTGGTGTTACGGTTAACTGTAGTTA
Organism: Osedax fenrisi; assembly: GCA_964019155.1. NCBI lineage: Eukaryota > Metazoa > Annelida > Polychaeta > Sabellida > Siboglinidae > Osedax > Osedax fenrisi. The sequence goes on along the minus strand of OZ025240.1, from coordinate 6,033,409 downwards.
TATTTTTGTTATGTGTTTGTGTGCGTTATAGGGCCGCGGGAACTATTCTTTCCCATGGGGATTTTAAGAAATAAGTATACTTTAGCAACTAAATACAAACATGTCATTATTGTAAAATATATTTTGTAACATATAATAGAGTGCACATTATGATTTATTTTAAATTTTAAAACATCTAATTATAATTATACTGAATTAATTGACAAAATATAAATCGTATAATGAACATATCTGGAATATTAAAAAAAATGTATGTTATAACAAGAATAAATCCCAAAATAGTGTATATATTTATTATGTTATACTTATAAAATATAATGACTAATTCTTTTATCAATTTAGTGTCGTCAATGTAATCTAATATATCCTGATGTTCATTGCAGATATCCAATATGTTTATTTTTGTGTGACCTTAACCACGTCTTCAATCTTCTTAAAATAGAAAAGCTTCTCTCCTAGGATACTGAAATACTTGGTTGTACCATCAATAGTTTGATTAATTTATTTGTTTCTAAAAAACAATTAATAATAAATTAATGAATCTATAAGATATTATTCTTCCAGATTATTTAAAAATATTTTCTAAATAAATGTGATAATGTGTTTGTTTGTTCTAAGGAAATATATTTTAAAACTTATACTTTTAATATATTTATAAATATATATTTCTGTAATCAATAATACTTATTATAAACTATATATAGGTAAAACTAACTAATTTTTCTAATAAAGTAAATATATATAAGGTTATATTTAATAAAATATATGTATGTTATATGTTTCTAGTAGAGTATTCTTACATGAATATGCTTTGGCGATTTGTTCAGAACTATTTACGATTGCCATTATAAATTGTTCTAATACATTTATAATATCTAAAGTTATTCAAGATAGCTGATATAGGCTTACATCTGACTGTCCAGTGGAGAGTGGGCAGTATTCACCTTATAGGACACATTGATTTGAATCCAGTTTAATCATTATCAATAGATAGGTATAAATATCTAGATTTTCTAGATTTTCTAAAAACATATTTTAACACCAATACCATTCACTATGGATGTTTCACAAGAGAAGCATATGCAGCATTACATTGAGCAACACACTTACAAACATAATTTAGTCGATGAGAACTACAATATGTATAAAGGGGTAATTGGTATAGCTGATAAAAATGAACACAGGCCCTGATACAAAAAGAATAACCTTTGGCATATTAAGGGGTAGCCTATTACCAGTATTTCCGAAAATATTGTTCGGAAATGTTTACCAGAAAGTGATTTTCTAGAAAGTTTTAGTGGTACCCCCATTTCATTAAATTACTATATTTCCGGCAGGTTGCAGAAAGTAATGGGGTATCCCGCTACACTTGTAGTTAACTTGCTAGATTATAACTTTCTAGTAAACATTTCTGGAAATACTGGTAATAGGATACCCCTTAATATGCTAAAGGTTATTCTTTTTGTATCAGGGCCTGTGTTCATTTATATCAGATGAAATATTGACGCTTAAATCATAACATTTTTCGCGTAAATTAGACATGATATGTTAATGATGTTAATAAATTATTTGCAATAGTTTCGCCAGTAGGATATATAAAATCCTAGATGAATAAAATCCTATACATTTTTAATAATTTTATTAAAGTTTAAATTAAACAAATATAAACAGTTCAATATTTATAAACTAACAAATAGCGAAATAGAGTATTTTTCTTCATTATAAATAAAATTTAATTATAATATATTGGAAATTGTATTATATTTTGTAATGAATAAGGAAATATAATAGATAATAAATATAAAATTCATAGACATTTGAGTTATAATGCTTCACTATTATTGTCTACTTTCATTGTATATGATAATATTATTAATTTCTGCTAAAATATAATCATCACAGAGATTATAATAATATAAAGAAAAAATCCTTTATTTTGCATAAATTGCAGGGGGGGTTTTAAACATCAAAACACCTCCATTATTTTGCCAGGGGGGTTGAAACCCCACAAACCCCCCTGTTCCAGCGCCCATAGTGCGTTAACACTAAAGTATACTTACGATGCACGTTTTACATTTATCGTTGCTTGCATGCATGCATGAATGAATTAGTTTATTTAAACACCGACTATAATATAAATAACACATCATATAACATGCACATTGTGGAGGGTATACCGTCTATTGACCGTTTTTGAAAGTTTTGCTACCTCGCTCACAGTAGGTCATACATATTATATTAAACTTAAATATTTGTGAAGTTTCATCACAAAATATTTATTATTGGTAAAGATAATTGCACTTTAAAGATGACATATTTGCATTTATGATTCAATATACATTTCTATTCTTATATATTTTATGTATTTGTGTAAGTGTGAATTATTATAAAAATAAAATAGATGATATATACCTGTATACATATATTAAATTATTAATAAAGTAAAAAATTAGGAAAAATATATAACATTTTTTTAATTTTTTTAATTTTTATATTAATATAATTTATTCGAATATTATGTTGATAAATTATTTCAATAAAGCATCATCCTTTATTGTTAGATTATAATGAATATATACGAGGTATAATAAACAAATATTTATTTTTCTGACTAAAATTTTTGTTATGAATAGTTTACTACATAAATTATTTTTTTGTTAAATTCTCAATAAAAGTAATTTGTTGAATAAGTATATGCTATTTATATATTAATACTTATAATGTTATATTCATATAATGATTATATACATATATAATATAACATTTTTTGTTTTTATTATTCCATTGATAATTGTATAAAAATTTAAAATAAATTAAAATTTCCATTAGATCGATTTAATTATTTTTTTTAAATATTTTAAATATTTGTTAATCACGTTTTTATATACTCCTTATGTTAAAATGACATTTTTAATTGTAAAAAATGTTTAGTTTCATATACATGTAATTTAATTTTTTTACGTAATTTTCAATGTAAATTCCTATCTTTTTTAAATATTATTTATCTTTCTTGATTTTGTTCGGTTTTTTAATAAATCTAGAATGAGTAAGAGGAATTATACCTAGTTAGTTGACATTTTTCTATGAATGAAACTAAAAATGTTACCAAAACAGGTGACCCTATATGGTATAGTGCACAGTGATGTAGCGAATGTAATGAAAAACTAAATATAAATTAACGGTTGGATTATAAAAATGTTTTCTTGCCCGAACTTTAGTAAATGTTCAAGATAGTATTTTGTTGCGGATGAGTGCGAACAAGAGCGCCGAGTCTACACACGTCGTGCAGTGTGTAGTATGTCAACTACATACCATTGTAAACCCCCTTACTTTATATCGATGATAAATACTCTGATGATAACGTGGTAGATGCATCGTATGCACTATATTGAATATTATAATAGTGTTTACACTGCATCTACACTCGAATATATGTATATATATATATATATATATATATATATATATATATATATATATATATATATATATATATATATATATATATATATTATTATATTGTATAATTGTTATTTATTAAGTTTAATGATCAGCGTATATGCTAATAATTAATGAATACAAATGATGTCGCATTTATATATATACAGGTATACCTATAGGTAAACCACAAGTATATACCACTGTATACATGCGTATACGCGTACGTTAGTGTGTGTATTCAAGTGTGATATATAATGTACTCGGCTTTGAGATAAATAATGATACATACATGTAGTTCATTGTTTAATACTGTCGTTGTATTTATACAAAGCATTGTTATGGAGAACAATGGATGTCGGGTTGTAATGAATGTAATTATCAATTAAATAATTGTCGCGTATCTCACCTCACCTATTATAATTAGCATAATTATATTATTTTTATAACAATTATTATAAAACTATTAATAGTCGTGTGGAAATATACTCGGTATATATATATGGTAACCATAGATTTACCGGTAAAATACAAATATATGATGGTGTCCAATAAAAAAATAACAGGAATAAAATAACAATAAAAATAAAAAAGTAATTCAATAATAAAAAAATTAGATTTCTGAAATAACTATTTCTGATGTTTGTTTAGTTTGCACATTGTATATAAATGTTGAAAATGTATAATAGAAATGTCTGCGATACATGATATTCTTATATTATATATATATATATATATATATATATATATATTATAGATTGATATTTTGGGTTTGTTTATTTAATTGATTTGGTTTTGTGTTATTTGTTTACCTTTCATCCTTACATAAACCTTCCAAAACGGCGTACTATTAGTAAGCTTATCACAAAGTAATATAAGGAAATAATACAGTGTATAAAAAGTCTAATAATATCCATAGATAAATATCAAAAAATAAATTCTAATTACTAAAAAATAAATGCTTTAAAATTAATCAAATATATACATATCGGATATTTTTTGTTGTTCTTTTTTCCGTCATTTCTTTTCCAGTGATCTTTTTCCTAGATTTATATTTATATTTATATATATATATACTTATATCGAAAACCTAGAAAGCTATTTTCTAACAAGTTGTATTGGGACATCCCTTACTTTCCAGAAACTTTCCGTAAATATAATAACTTTAAAGGGTTGTTCTAAAACTTGCTAGAAAACCGCTTTCTAGCAAACATTTCCGGACATTATTTCCGGAAATACTGTTAGTCGGATACCCCGTTTATATCGCTAATAATTCGATTATATAATATGATACACAGTAACCCCCACCACCTCAACCTTCCCGCCAGGTGCACAAAAAGACCCTGTCTCCCCGATTCAAGGAGGAGTTTATATTCGACGTTCCCAGTAGCAGACTTTCCACCTTCACGCTTCAGATACTTATCTTCGACTTCGACCAGTTCTCGAGAGATGAGTGTATAGGTATGTATAATGTGGTCACATAGCTAGAGAGAAATGTCTCTTTACACTGTAATAACTAAATGGTTTTCTGCTGTAAAATAAATGGTATTTAAGGTGTGCTTATAATAGAAACCTTTTGATGGTTTTCTGCAGTGAAATTTTTAGAATACCATATTAAGGGTTTTCTATTATCGGATTTAAGAATACCATTTAGAGGGTTTTCCACAGTAGAAATTAAGAATACCATTTAGATGGTTTTCTACAGTAGAAATTAAGAATACCATTTAGATGGTTTTCTACAGTAGAAATTAAGAATACCATTTAGATGGTTTTCTACAGTAGAAATTAAGAATACCATTTAGATGGTTTTCTACAGTAGAAATTAAGAATACCATTTAGATGGTTTTCCAAAGTAGAAATTAAGAATACCATTTAGATGGTTTTCCACAGTAGAAATTAAAAATAACATTTAGAGGGTTTTCCACAGTAGAAATTAAGAATACAATTTATATGGTTTTCTGCAGTAGAAATTAAGAATACCATTTATATGATTTTCTGCAGTAGACATTAAGAATACCATTTAGATGGTTTTCTACAGTAGAAATTAAGAATACCATTTAGATGGTTTTCTGCAGTAGAAATTAAGAATACCATTTATATGGTTTTCCACCGTAGAAATTTAGAATACCATTTAGAGGGTTTTATACAGTCGGTTTCACAGAATACCATTTAGAGGGTTTTAAATAAATTTAAAATTTCTAAGTTTTTAAATACCCTTTCGATGGTTTTCTGCAGTAAATTGCAGTCTAGAAAACCACCATCATGTAGTTATGTGAGTGTGGTGTTCGAGCGTATTGTCACGTGTCGGTATTTGAGTGACAGTTCGTATATGTGGGTATGTATATGGGTATGTGTATGGCTGTGTATGCGTGTGTATGTGTGTGTGAAGACGTGTCTAAGGATGAGTCATTAACTCGTTGATATGTGTGCACATGGGTTAGTGTATTGGTTAGTGTGTGGGATATTGCTTGGATTAGTGTGTGGGTTAGTGTGTGGGTTAGTGCGTGGGTTAGTGCGTACACGAGTATGTGTAAGCGTATGAGTAGACTCCGTATGGGTGTATGTTTGAATGTGTATCAGTGTGCGTACGTATATTTGTGTGTTTGTACGTATATCTTACGTATACGCGTATACATACGTAAATGTAATCAATTATTTACCTTTAATTACACATAATTAGGCATTAAGAGCGCGTCGTAAATAAAGCCAACGCGCATTACTCCGTACAGTGTCATGCGCGTGGTACAGTGTCATGCGCGTGGTACAGTGTGCCTACCTAGCTGTACATAGCTATGGTATCCATATACGGGCATAGATATCACGCCGGATACGGATATAGATATCGCGCCGGATGTGGATATAGATATATATATATATATATATATATATAGATAACACGCCCACCCACCCGCCCACTCTCGCTCGCAAATCCACACGTATACACTCGTCAACACGTGGGTAATGCTGCATTACTAATGCACGATATCTCTACACTGTACAACATACAGTGTACTCGTATATAAAGTAATGTATATATAGTATATATAAGTTTTATATATACTATATATATGTATATAAGTATAAGTAGTAGGTTTGTTCAGCTAGTAGTACGTGAATAATAATGCGCGAGTTCGTGCGCGCGCGTGTGTGTGTGTGTGTGTGTGTGTTGATAGGACGTATAGGACATACGAAGTAGGACATACGTCGTATGAGGTGGATCACCTAGTTGTATAGTATTGTTAGTAGAGCGTCTCTACTAGAGACTACATAGCCAGAGAGAAAGAGAGCCAGAGAGAAAGCTTTCTCTCCAGCTCTGTGGCAGAGACACCTATAGGATATACTACCCTACGTATCGAACACGGCTCTAATATAATAATATACAACTACAGTTTCCATGTACAGCTGATGTACGATGTACAATGTACAGTGTACATTGTACAGTGTACAACCGAGTGTACAGTGTACATTGTACAGTGTACATTGTACAGTGTACAACCGAGTGTACAGTGTACATTGTACAGTGTACATTGTACAGTGTACATTGTACAGTGTACATTGTACAGTGTACATTGTACAGTGTACATTGTACAGTGTACAACCGAGTGTACAGTGTACAATGTACAATGTATGTCCTACACTGTACTTAATGAGTGTATAATTACGTGAATATTATTCAACAGTCATTAATGAAATCGTGGTAATTTGTTCATCATATAACACGAATGTATCACCTTTCATAATATTATATAATACTATAGTATTATATAATTCTATAATAATATATAATATTATAATAATATATAATATTATAATAATATATAATATTATAGTATTATATATTAGATTTATATTAGTATTATATATTATATATATAAATATTAGTTGATGGGTACACTATGTAGTGATAGAATACAATATAGTTTTGCAGTAATACGAATATGTAGTATAATATGTGTATATACTATACATATACACATAATATTGCAGTAGTAATAATAGTAATATAGATAATGTATGAAGTAGGTGTACAGAATTAATATCCGATGGCAGTATAATATTGTGTCCTTCTTCTATTTCAGTATCGCCATCTAGTGAGATAATCTAACGTTTATATCCTTATTTTCTAACCGGAATCTATAGTTAATTCTGATTCATAAGAGCATTACGTAATATATCTAGATGTGTCACTCTACTCCTAGTTGACCTTACCTAGACTAGGTTGCTAATACACTAATACACTAATGACTAAATAAAACATAGGTGGCCTCTTCAATACAAATACACGTGATGTAGGCTATATGATCTACATATATGTAATGGTCATTTAATTTAATCTCTTTGTTGATGCTGGTTTTAATATTTCTGATTTGTATAATATTTCTGAATTTAATTTAGTAGGGATATCCCTACTATATATATATATATATATATATATATATATATATATATATATATATATATATATATATATACATTATACTTGTATAATAACAATTATTAGTATTATATGCCTATAATTTATTTGTTTATATATATATATAGTTTATTGACTTCAAAAACACATGGTGGTTATAGGCCTCGTTAGATAATAAAAAACGAAAACAAAAATAAATAGAAAACGAATAATAAAATAGAAAGAATTAAAATGATTTAAAATGGACATACAGTTTACGTTTAAACAATGAAAGTGATGTTATACAACGAATATCATAAGGCAGTGAATTCCAGCTTTTCGGAGCAATAACTGAGAAAGATGATTCAGAGTATGCCAACGATGTAGATCGTTGCACCAACGTAATCATGAAGTGGCACTTCCGACAGGATATGCTAGAACTCTGAATAATAATAGATTGAGCTAGATATTCAGGAAATCCACGGTATATAGCCTTATGTGTAATACAAAATAGCATATGTATACAAATATATCTAAACTTAAGCAATCCTAATGATCTCATTAAATCAGATATAGAAACTATTGAGGCAAAGTTTAGTTTATATAATACACGTATAGCACGATGTTGAATACGCTCAAGTCTATACATAAGGTTGACAGGTAAATTACATAATAATGAACAGCAATATATAAGTCTGCTGAATACTAGCGAGTGAAGTAAATATTTAGTCATGTCGAAGGAAAGCTCATAACAAGATTTTATATAGTAAATATATATTACAATACAATATTATATTAAAAATAGTTGGCAGTGCGAATTATGTTATTAATATATGGAGAGTTGTCTAGGTTAGAGGTTTTTGTGAAACCGATGGTAGTTATAGATTGAGAAGTTGGAATAGATAGTAGAAAAGCATGATTGATTGATAGACGAGAACTGGATCTAGAAAATATGATAGTACCAGTTTTAGTCATATTTAAGGAAATGGAGTTATGAGAGAACCATTCATTGAGATAAGTAATACAATTAAACATAAACATTTGAATCAGATCAGAATCACTAGAACTAGGAAATGATGTATATATCTATAGATCATCGGCATAAAGATGATAGTGAATATTAGGATATGTGTGAACAATTGATTTAATAGGAAGAATATAAATAATGAATAATATAGGGCCAATAACAGAGCCTTGTGGAACACCATGTATATTAACATAAGGAAGAGACAACGAATAGTTAATCTTCACAGAAGATGTTCTAGGTGAAAAAAAAGATATAAAACTATGGACTTGACCGTATATACCATTTTCATTGAGACTACTGGAAAGAATATTATGATCTAGATCAATGGTTCTTAAACTTTTTTTTTCATGACTCATTTCATGAAATAAAATGTTACTATTACCCACAATTATTTTGAAAATAAAAAACAGATTTGCTTAAAATATTTATTAATGTGATTTGTAAATTTATTTCTTGTATACTAAATCTGAAATATTAGGTAAAATCTTGCTTAAAGCTTTTAATTTGATATTCAATAATGTAGAAAATCCTTTTTCGCATAGTTTTTACCAGTTAATATTGACCATCTTGCAAGATAGTTTAGATTGAATTTATGTTTATATATATATATAGATATAAACTTATTTTTTTTAATTTAATATTATTAATAAAAACTCCCATGACCCTTTTCGGGTCATGACCCATTGTTTAAGAACCCCTGATCTAGAGTATAAAAAGTACTAGATAAGTCTATTATCATGAGATAGCATGGTGATATATTATCAAGAGATATGAAAATATAATTAATGATTAAAGTGAGGGCAGTTTCGGTACTACGATGAGGAAGATAATCACTTTGATATTTATCAACAATAGCATTTGACGTAATGTAATTAATAAGTTGAGTAGACACAACTCGTTCTGAGGTATTAGATATTAATGATAACTTGGATATTGGATGATAACTTGATAAATTAGATTGGTCAAGAGTAGTTTTTTTTAAATCAGATACTTTTTAAATAATGTATGAATATTTCATGGAGTGTTGCATGGATATTTGATTTAACTGTATTTGATTTTTTATTTATATTAGATTATTTTTAGATTTAGATGTGTTATAAAAATAATAATAATAATATGTATATATATACGTGTGTTATATATATATATATAGTATGTAATATATACTATCTATGTATATGCTAAATAAATATATTTTATATTATTATCTCATATAAATGATGATTGACAATTTCAACTGAATGTCAGCTAATCTAATTGTGAGTTATGACAAGTAGATCGATATAGAGACAGATGGACGTATTGTTTAAAAAGTGAATACATTATATAATATGAAGTGTACATTGTTGTGTTGTCAAATGTAGGGTGTAGTGTCAAATACAATAGCAAAGCATATACTATATATATATATATATATATATATATACAATATACTATCCATCAAAACAATTATTATTTATGATAAGTATATATATATATACATATATATATATATATATATATATATATATATATACACTTATTAATGATATATAGAACATATGTTATATCGTAAGATAACGGGTGATCACTACTGATAATACAGTATATATCGTGTATATCGTGACGATGATGCGTAACCATGACGACGAGTAACCTCCTCCCTCAGGTCAAGTGCTCATTCCTTTAGCTGAACACGACCTCACGCGGGAGGTTTCGCTGTGGAAGGCGATCTATTCTTACAATTCCAGCGACGAACAGGTTTGTACGATGGCCTAGTTAGATGGCGTAGCGTTGACCAATCAGGGCGTGTACTGTATGGCATGCGGTGTACCGAGTATAGTGTACGGTGTATATTGGTCTACTTATACAGGGCGTACCTTTGACACTTGATATTATTTCGTAATAGAACACATATATTACATCTATATATATATATAGATAAGATAAGATAATATTAGATAAATTGTATTATTGTAATCATTATAGTAAACAAAAAATAAACGGACAAATAAAATAGTCAGAAGACTTTCGAGGTATTCGGCCTAAATAATTCGATAATCATAATATATTATATAACAATTGTATTGTTTAAATATACCCTATAGGAGTTTATATATAAAAGTTAATAGATTGGCGACTTTGTAATATATTATGAATTAAACAGTTTAAATAAAAATCACACGTAAATAGTTTGTATAGATGGCCGCAATATAAGAAGAATAAGATTGTAGATAAATACTACTTAAGGGTTAAGTACATGAGTACTACTAGAGATAATTAGGTAATATACTAGACTCGAGTCTTTATGTCGACCTTTATTACGAATATAGAGGTATACCGTTGTATTGTTATTATAAATTATAATCGCTGCATACACATTCTTTATATTAGAATATTCCCCCGATAAATAGTAAAATGTCATATTTCATTAGTTAATTTAGAAATATTATTATGAACACGATTCATATCCATAAGGAATGTACGTTATATGTGTATATATATTGTAAATGTAAATAATATGTCGCTAAATCAAGTATCTCTATAGAAATACATCGAAATAAAGCACCTATAGGGTATCCAATTTCCGATAAATAAATAAATATATATAGTGTATATTTTACCTAAAAGCTTTTATATCTTCTCTAAGTTTAAGTATATTAATCATTGCAATATGATACGGAAATACATAATATATATATATATATATATATATATATATAAATAGTATATGAATCATTTGTTGTTATTGTATGATGTGCATATATTCAAATTCTATAAATAACTATAACAATAGATCTGGCGCGGATGACAAACTTTAATAAAGTTATTATCGTTCACATCTACCGTTAGCGGCGATAAGTGATGATCACTTTAACACATCCTCGGCTTCCCTATATAGACTGTATTCTAGGAACCGTGTGTGATGCGGTCACTGTACCGGTGCTGCCCCTGGCGGTTAGGGTGATGATGACAGGGATAATAGCGGGAATAGTGTGCGAGCTCGATATAATCACCAGTCTCCCCATCGCAATAATAGGACGTGTATGCTAATGTAGGCGTGTGGAAATCAGAGTGATTCTATATAATATATATATATATATATATATATATATATATATATATTCATATATGTTATTGATTTTATGCGTCAGGGTTATTGTATTTTATTTACATATATATATATATATATATATATATATATATATATATATATATATATGTGTGTATGTGTATATGCGTATGTGTATGTATTAATACCGCGAGTATATGTTTGTATATTTGTATGTGTGAAATATTTCAATAATCTTTTTTTTTTGTATATACCTATAATTGTTAGCCATCATAAATTATACGATTCGATTGAATAATACATAGGTGGGCAATATAAGGTAAGGTATAGTAAGTTAAGGTTAATGTAAGGTTAAGGTAAGGTAAGCTAAGGTAAGCTATAATAAAAGCATGGTTGTCTTATCAATAAGTCATAAATTAAGATTAAAACATGCACAACCTAGTGGCCGATTTTATTACTAACACTTACTTTATTTACTGATAAATAAAATAAAGTTTAATTCACTTTCGAGATTGTAAAAAAAAATTAAAATAATGTGTGACCTCATATATATATATATATATATATATATCGATCTAGAATAGTATGTATAATACTTGTATTAGTACTTAAATAAATTAGCATTTATAAAATAAATTAATATAAAGAAATAATATAATGTTTAATTATAATATATTTTTATTTACTGAATTGAAATAATGTTATTTATCTATATATTAATGATATTTTACTATATATATAGTAAAATATGATTAATTTATATATATATATATATATATATATATATAATTAACGTTATTATTATATATACATATATATATATATATATATATATATATAATTAATAGAAATATGATACATAGCCCTCGAATCCTGCCCTCACCGTGCATATATATATGGTGTATACACCACTACCACTACTGCACCTACCACTACTGCACCTACCACTACTGCACCTACCACTACTACACCTACCACTACTGCACCTACCACTAGTGCACCTACCACTAGTGCACCTACCACTACTGCACCTACCACTACTGCAGCTACCACTACTGCACCTACCACTACTGCAGCTACCACTACTGCACCTACCACTACTGCACCTACCACTAGTGCACCTACCACTACTGCACCTACTACTACTGCACCTACCACTACTGCACCTACCACTACTGCACCTACCACTACTGCACCTACCACTACTGCACCTACCACTACTGCAGCTACCACTACTGCACCTACCACTACTGCACCTACCACTACTGCACCTACCACTACTGCAGCTACCACTACTGCAGCTACCACTACTGCACCTACCACTACTGCACCTACCACTACTGCACCTACCACTACTGCACCTACCACTACTGCACCTACCACTAGTGCACCTACCACTACTGCACCTACCACTAGTGCTATGTACGTTAACTCTTGCGCTCACACATACCCACAGTCGGTGCTGGGAGAAGTGATGTTCTCGCTGAGCTACCTGTTCAGCGCCGAGAGACTCACCATCGTTATACTGAAGGCTCGTAACCTTCAGTTCATCGACGAGTCGAAATCCATCGCCAGTTAGTGACACGTGACATCATTAATCACCACGTGACGCGAGCTCTCGTTATTAATCATCACGTGATGTTGTTGTTGTTGTTGTTGTTGACGATATCCAGAGCGTCCTACCTGCCGGCTACAACCGATGTTACCGTACACTGCTGCCACCTATAGGTGTGTGCCTGTGTTATTGCACACCAGGGCAACGTTACACTGTACACTGTACAGTGTACATTCCAGGTATATGTGCAGTTCACTATTATAATATACGTTCTACTATATATATAAGTATACCTATAGTTTACCTTCCTGGTGTACATTATCAACTTATACTTAATATTATACATTGAGTGTACAGTGTTGTTTGTTTGTAACTTTTTTTTATAAATATGTATGGTGAGTACTTTGGTGTGAACTAGATAACATAAATAATTGAATAAAACAACAACAAACACTACCGTATAGTATATATTATACAGTGTACAAGATGTACATTGTGAATCCTATGTAACATATCACGTACTGCACTGTTCATTAACGAATAGCATTATTACAATACTATAATGTTATAATGTACAATGTACATTATTGTACATTGCGGTGTGGTTGTTCGTGAACGTATAATTACATAACACTTTTCAAACTAATCATACTTGAACCGTTTCGTTATTTATATAGAAATGTCATGATATCGTTACTGTTATTGTTTGTGTATTTATGTATTATTACTACTACATTTAGTATACACTTAATACACATTGACATTATATAAAAAATGATTACTCTCACAAGAAATTAAATATAAATCAATTAATTGAATATAAATAAAATAACGTTATTTTAAAATACAATATATAGTAATGTAATGTTATGTAATGCTAGTAATGATATAGAATAGTATACTATTATATAGTATATATTATACTACTTATATACTACTATAGTAATTACTACATTACTATAGTAATGCTAGTAACTATGACAACAGTGTTTAAAAATTAATGTGAATGTTATAAAATAAATATAAAATTATTCAAATATTGTATTGTTATAACTATACAATATATTATTAACGTTATATTAATGTTATGGATACTTTTGTGATGGTGACTACTGTTTTAATTATATTATCTATATATATATTTTAAGGTTACATAGTTCTAATTTTTCAATTATTCATATAAATATTCGCAGCATCCCAAAAAATTTTGATTCCTTAACTGATTATTTACATTATATTAATGTAGTTTTTAGTGTAATTGTCATAACTGAATCCTGGCTGGACTCGATTAATAAATTTAGTTATTATTCACAAAATTATTCGGCAATACATACGACTAGAAGCAATCAACGTGGAGGTGGTGTATCTATTTATATACATAATTCTATTACATTCAATAAGATAAATAATTTAAGTGTATCAATACGTGATGAATTTGATATGTTATCTTTAAATTTGTCCCTTTGTAATACTAATATACTTATTGCTGGTATTTATAAATCACCTACCATTAATATAAGAAACTTCTCAGATATAATGTATAATACTTTTAATAATCTTGCACATAGAAATATGTTTATTGTAGGTGATTTCAATATTAATCTACATTCGCATCATAATAATATAACTAAGTATTTTATTGACACATTTTATTCTATGAATTTTATACCACTAATAACTAAATCTACTCATTTTTATTCTAATGGAAATTCACTAATAGATAATATTTTTACAAATTTTAATAAACATCTTATTTATAATGGTATTTTAATAACAGATATAAGTGACCACTTACCTATATTCTCCATTTTTGACTTATTAAAAAACAAGACTAATGATACACCGATTTTTAAATATATAAGAAACCACTCTCAAAATAATATTTTAAAACTAAATTTATCTTTACAAAAAGTTGACTGGACTGACATTTATTCATGTTCTAATATTAATATTGCTTTTAACCATTTTATCAAAATTTTTACAAAATTCTATAATATTTGTTGTCCTTTAAAAAAAATTAAAAATAAACGATATATAAATAATAAACCATGGATTACAAAATCACTACTAAAATGTATACATAAGAAAAATAAACTCTACAAAAAAACTATTATAAACTCAAACTTAGATATGGAATATAAAAATTATAAAAATTGTTTAAGTAAAATTTTAAAAAAATGTGAACAAAATTATTATTCTGGTAAACTAAAAACCAATAATATAAAAAATACATGGAGAGTTCTAAATAATCTTATGAAGAATACAAATAAAAACACTATTAACATGAATAATAATAAATCTGACTCTGAAAATTCAAATAATTTTAATAAATATTTTACTTCTATTGGAACTGAAATAAATAATAGTTTTAATGACCCTTATAGTGATAGATTGACTAATATTACTTCTAACACAAGTTCTATATTCTTTGAACCTGTTACTGTAACGGAAATTGAAAATATAGTACACAAATGTTCTGACAAATTTAGTAATGATTCTCATGGATTTAACCTATATTTACTACGAAGAATAATTACATATATTAGTCACATTATTAGGTATTTATTTAACCTTTCTATAAATGCAGGTATATTTCCTGATATATTAAAAACATCGAAGGTAATTGTTATATATAAGAAGCATAATCGATGTGATTATTCAAATTATCGTCCGATTTCTATTACATCCCAATTCTCTAAAATTTTTGAGAAATTAATAAAAATAAGAATTTTAAGTTTTTTGAATAAAAATAAAATTTTAAATATGTGTCAATTTGGTTTCAAAGAATCTACTTCAACTTGTGATGCACTTCTTGATTTTATTGGTTATTTACAAACTAATAATGATAAACATTGCGCGGCAGTCTCTATTGATATTAAAAAAGCATTTGATTCACTTGATCACTACATTTTACTTGAAAAATTATATTTATATGGTTTTAGAGGTTTAAGTGGTGATTTTATTAAGAGTTACCTAACTAATAGAAATCAATATGTACACTTTAATTCATCTATATCTTCTACCTTGCCTATAAAATATGGTGTTCCACAGGGTTCGGTGTTGGGACCTATCTTATTTTTATTATTTATTAATGATTTATCAAATATACAAAAACCTTGTCATTTTACACTTTTTGCAGATGATACAACTATTGCATTCTCTAATAAAAATATACAAGACCTTGAAAATATTATTAATGAAACTTTAGTTTATATTCATGAATGGCTTAATAATAACAGATTACAACTAAATATTGATAAGACTAATTTCATATTATTTCATAGGTCACGAATTAAACATAAATTAAATATAAAAATTAATGACTTAATTATAAAGCAATCATCTTATATTTTATTTTTGGGTATATTTATAGATGAAAATCTCAATTGGAAAAAACAGATTCATAATATTAAAAACAAACTTAATCGATGTATCTCTTTAATAAATAGATTAAAATCTAAATTGAATAGAGAATCCCTTATGAACATATATTACTCTTTATTCCATAGTCATTTGCATTATTGCTCAATACTCTGGGGTAATACGTATTTTAGTAATATTAAATGTATTACTATATTACAAAATAGATGTCTAAGATCAATTTATTATCTACATAATAGAACAAATATTGACCATATTTATATACATAAACGTATTCTCAAATTTAATGATATTATTAATTTAAATATTTACAAATACATGTATAAAGCTTGGTACAATAATAATATACATCCACAAATTATTAAGTTATTTAATAAAAAAAAGACAATATATTCTCTAAGGTCAACTAATGAATTCGTTGTTCCCAATATATCACGTTGTTATGATAAATTCTGTATTGGTTATAAAGGTCCTTTGTTATGGAATTCACTATCTATTGATATCAAAACCACTAACCCTTTGACAAAGTTTTTAAATGTTTTAAAACAAAAAATTATTGGTCACTATTAAAGTCTTATTTATTTATTTATTTATTTTTATTCAAATGATGAAATTCAGTAATTGGAATAGTTTTTAATTAAATTATTTGTTTACAATATTTATATATTTTAACAATTGTATTATCATTTGTTTTTAAATGTATTGTTTATTATTATTCTTATTATTATTTGATTAAATTTGTATTACGAGTTACCTATTATTATTAATATTTTTTTTTTATTATTATTATTGTTATTATTGTTATTATTATTATTATTATTATTATTATTATTATTATTATTATGTCTTGTATATATTTTATTGTAATTTTATTTATAAGATTTATTTTTCATTACTATTTATTATTTTTATTAACTGTTTATTATTATTTTATTATTTATATTATATTTTTTTATTTTTTATTTTATAAAGAGGAGGAATTTCGTGTTTTTTGTATATTGATTGTAGCGTGCGGTGGTGTATTATATGCCGAGTACTAAGTTTACCGGTGTGATTGTGGTGGGATCATCTCAAGGTATTAAGGATTTGGCACATCCTTACTGAAAGTTGGTAGCCTTATACTATTCGTTCGTTGTGGTCGTTTTATGAACTATGTGTTGTTTTTCCCTCTTTATTTGTACACGTCTTGTTTTATTGTTATTTGTATCTATTATTATTATTTTTATTATTATTTATATATAATATTTATTTGTATTTTAACTATTTTAATATTTAAAATTTTACTTTATATTTATATTTTACTTTTAATTTCCAATTTTATTTTATCTTTGTAAATTTTATTACTGTTTGTTTTTTTTCCATTCCTTTTGCTGACAGGTAGATATCTCGATAAGTTCAATGAACTTCTATATCTACCTGGGTTCATTCTCGTTTATTACGACGAACCAATCTGATTATTATTATTATTATTATTATATATATATATATATATATATACCATATAAGTTATGGGATCAAGTTTATAATTATATATTTGTTTTTAAGGACGCTATTAATTTAAATTAATTATAATACGCATATCACTAGTATATATAATAGTATATATATATATATATTTATTTATGCCTAATGTAAAATGTAAATATATAAGAATTAGGTTAATGTTATCCCCGTTGCTTAGATACCGTCGTCAAGGTGATGATAGCGACGAACAGCGGCAAGAAAGTGAAGAAGAAGAAGACCACAGTGATCCGCAACTCTGAAGGTCATCCAACGTGGAACGAGGCTCTCGTGTTCAGCGTACCTAGAGATCAACTGTCCGATGCAGGTTCTAACACCGCACCTTCATCTAGGGCTTGCCCCCCTACGACTAGCCCCTCCTACTATCCCCACATACCAGCTCCTCCCACTAGCCCCTCCTACTTTCCCCACCTACTAGCCCCTCCTACTATCCCCACATACTAACTCCTCCCATTAGCCCCGCCTACTATCCCCACCTACTAGCTCCTCCCATTAGCCCGGCCTACTATCCCCACCTACTAGCTCCTCCCATTAGCCTATCCTACAGTACCCACCTACTAGCTCCTCCCATTAGCCCCGCCTACTATACCCACCTACTAGCTCCTCCCATTAGCCTATCCTACAGTACCCATATATTGATCCTCCCACTATTCGTGACCTGTTCCACTATCTACTATAATCTAGTATATTACCACTGTATGTATGTTGAAATTACCAGTATCACTATATCGAGGTTTAACTTTTGCTTCGATATCTTGAATTAATATTATGATATAACAGGTATTCGTTATTGTGTATGATTCGAATATTTAGAATAAATATTGTCAAATACCTTTAAAACATTTACAAATACATTTATATCTTTATGATTGGGACTCAATATTTCTTCAATTAGTATTATTTTTACCAGCTTATGTAATGTTGTACAAGTTCAGAATACTTCTATATGGGACGTATTAGTCAAGCTAAGGAAAAGACAAGTTTGTTTGTATTCGTTTTCATATGGTATCAAATATGATTTTAGTTTAAAATCATAAAAATATAATACATTATATTTAAAATATGATATACTAATTTTATCAAAAGTAATCATAATTGTCTTATTACTTGTATATAATCCATAAATATAATCCTGTACAAAATAGAATACCCATCATGTCATATGTATTACACATACACATTTAGTAGCTCATATATTAGATTTAGATTTGTATATCAGTTTATTTACATAATTTATAATGTTTGGAAAACTTTATCATTTGAACTATTTTATAAATCTTTATAAAATATTCAGGGTTTATACATACTATATTGATAAGGGGTAATTGTCTCAATATGCAACATTGCTTCTATAATTACCATGGCATTGCCTAAATCTGATAATAATAATATAGCTACTTTTAGAAATATAAATTAACTGATTTGATTCACTTATAATAAAAATCAAATCTGTATAGAATACAAAAATATAATTTTAAAGTTAATTTTCCATTTTACAATACATATAGTTCGATGTTATAAGTGTGTATTCGGTTAAATTTGAATGTTATCTATATAATTTAATACATTATGAATACGTTATTTTTAACTCTATATCTGTAATTGGGATATTTTTTAGTAGATCTAATATATATTTCCATATATTTTGCATATAAACACTACAAAATTTATCCTTGAAGCCGATTAAAAATCATATTATTTTATATTTCAGCAACTTTAATTTACATAAAGTTATTGAATATATCTATAATTCTTCTAAAGTTATCTAAATATTCAAGATTTCCATGTTTTCGTATAGAAATTATGAGAATTTTTGATTAGGTTTATCCGAGTAGCATTTAATAGGTAAACATTATTCAAGTCCACTAGTCACATCGGCAAATTTATTTATAACGGAACGATATTCCTAATGCGATTATTGTTGTGAATGCGTTTACTGTTATGTTCATGAACTGTAGATATGCATTATGGATGTTATTGTCAGTGTGCTTTACATCTTATTTATATTAGTGTCCACATAATTTACATAAGTGAATGTATCACATTATTTACTGGTTATCTTTTCTCATTTGTTGATTCTTATTAGTCCTTTCTTCGTGTTTTTCCTTCCAGTAATATTGTTAATTAATTTCCAATATTTTACATTCTTGCATTATTATTTGCCACCTCTATTTTTGTGTTTTCTTTAAATTTCCCATTCTATACATACTATTTGTCGTGTATAACTTACGGGGCTATTTGCTATTGATAGGGGTTGTAATTTTAGTTTGTATTCAAATTAGAATATTAATTTACTTCTTACGTAACTTTACATATTATTACATCCGTGGATGGATTACAATATAAATCATGGTGTTTAATTGTTTTCGCACTTTTAATTGATTCGCTAATATGAAATATGCATACACCACATATTGGATCATGTCGTTAGTTTTCTTTTAAAAATTGATCAACTATTCTCTTTCTATTATAGGTTCCTACGTTATTTTCTCGTATTCCTGGTGTGTTAACATTGTTCTTTCATAGTATCGCTTTTTGTCTGTTGACTTCATCATATTTGTTCTTAGGCTAAATATTATTTGTGGGTGTGATAAACGGCGATCTAAACTAATACTACTGAATCTTCTAAATACTTCACAGTAATGTAAACTGTGTATCTATTTTCTACTTATAATTATATAGGTCTAGTCAACCTATAGGTAGTCTATACACTATTTAGTGTATCCTATTAGTCATTTAAATACAACTTTGTTTATAAATTGAGTATAATGTTAGCAGATTAGTGTATTTGGTATAGTCTTTGCATGTGTTCCGTTTGAAGCTTTGTGAAATGATATTAGAGATTTGTGAAATAGCTTAGTTCATTAAAGTAGTAAGTGTACATTATGTGTTAGTGTGGATTAAGTTAAGAATATATCTTAAGTATTTGAACTAATATATATATATATATATATATATATATATATTTATATTAAAATAAGTTATTTCATCAACCTCCGAGTTAGTGCTTTGTAACGACTTTGATATAGTATTGAATTCATTATCTGAATACACAATATTGCATAACATGTACTGATACTACTATAGCCACCTAGATGCTAACGTATAATGAGATAATAATGTATATAGCCACTCACGTTATTAATGTAACACCACTTACTTACGCTCGGGACGGAGGGGGGGAGGGGTAACACCCTCGCATCAATACACACGTACATTAATGTAGTAGTGCTTATTACGTAATAGTGCTGATTAGGTTTGTTATTGTTGCCGTCACGCCCCGTCGAACACCTTACTCGCGCGTCAGTGGGTGTATATATGCCATCGATGTAAATAATAGTGAGTACAACTTGTATTTACATCGATGATATATGCATGTGATAGTGTGTGTGTGTGTGAGATATATCTCACATTCACACTATAGTGTGAATGTGAGAGTGTATGTGCGAGTGTGTGTGTGGGTGTGCTACCCTATAGTAAACACCCTCTAATAACGCACCAACACGCGCACCCACTAATATACGTGCGACCGTATTACCGTTATTATTATACGACTGTATTATTGTTTATTTATTTGTTACTCGTAATAAATTAATAAACATCCGCCTACCTCGTCAACTATCTGAATATAACAAACACATAGGTATATGCGTGCATGTTTGTGTGTGTGCGTTTGTGTGGATGTGTGTATGGGTGTGTGTGGAGGGATGTGTGTGTTAAAACGGTGCAGCGAAATGTACAATTCACAATGTACGCCGTACAATGTACAATGTACGGCGTACTGTGTATGTAAATGAATTATATTTATTATATATTTATCAATTCAATATATTCTATAGAGAAACTAACAAAATGTGGATATGTTATTGATTATAATTGAATAATATTGATCAGTATATATATATATATATATATATATATATATATACTATATTATATACTATATATATACTGTTATAACATATCAATGTCATCATCATATTATATAACTTAAAGTGTATTATATATTTATTTATATAGGTTATATAATGTAGATGAGTTTAATAAATTGTGATATTATAATATAGAATATTATATAATAATATAAACTATATAGTGTATTAATGTAATATTAATGATATATATAACTATAATTCATGTCTATATGTGCTCTTCCTCCTCCCCTTCGATTATCCACACTCCCTCTATCTCATTATATCACCCACACTATCCACCACCTTAACTTACCCCCACCCACCCCACCCACCCGCAGTGATAACCCTGAATATCTCGAGCGACACCCTACTCGGTCATAACGAGGCTCTCGGACAGATAACAATAGGTCCGAACGTTTCCGGAGAAGAACGCACCCACTGGAACGACATGCAACACTCCAAGACCGCTATGGCTCGCTGGCACCAGATCAGAGAACTCGCTACGAAGTGACCGCACGCGCGGAGTGATTGACAGGTCGCGCGAAGGACATGAACGATGTCCTCGCGGCGTAATACGCCCACTTCAACGTGAAAGTATTCCATGTGTACACTTTCACGACGCGTAATCAAGAATACGATATCTTTATTACTAGATAATACTACATCCAGAGAATATGATATATATACAACAATAACATACGTATTATGTACTATTATTTATGTATACTATTATTGTAAAGGTTTACAATTTGTTATTTTAAAGTATTTCATTTATTTATTTCGAGTAAAATCAATAATTAAATAGAATCGAGGTGATATTTAATGACTATTTATTGATAACCACTACATTATCGATGTACACAGCGTGTACATCGTGGTGTAGCTCAGTTACAATCCTAATGATGTAATACAACTGCTGTACGGCTGCGGTAACATTCAGCATACCATTACTATTATATAACCACAAGTTTTGCATGTGTACATACTTACTATCGGTAAACTATATACGATTTAGAATATTTAAATACATACATATATATATATATATATATATATATATATATATCGAGAGAGAGAGATAAGATAGAGTAAATGAGAGTGTATGTGTGTGTATTTCGGAGAATGCATGTGCATATTTATTCCAGAAATCGAGATAGAAAGCGCGAATGTAAATTATTTTTGGATCCGTACATTAGCGTAACTTACATCATAATTTAAGTTCAACTTAAGTTGAATCTGGGTAATCTATAGAAAGCTACAGCTTTATACAGCTTTATACAGCCGTATACAGCTTTACGGATACGAACATTACTCATCTTGTAATACACGTGTTGCGCGAGTGTAGGAAACCTAATCAATATCACTTATATCGCCGTGAACCCGCTGTAATATTACGTCACATTCACTCGTATAACTTACGTAATCATTACATGTACGCCTACTAATCTTCATGATTTAGAAATAATTCCATTCGACTTATTTCACGAAAGCGATACGACGTATATATGTTTACAATTATTTTTTTAATTTTTTAAATCGTTAACTATTATTTTCAATCGCGAACTCTGAACCGTTAACGTTTAGCCTCGACCGAACTACTTTATAGTCGATTATTATATAACGTTATATAATTTATATACTATCATGCGTGTGTGTGTGTAGTACATACTATGCACATAAGGTAACCTTCTTACAGTTCGTGAATTATGAATCTACCGATTTCATTACGTTTGTGAACTATTTCCAGTTTAAGTGTACACGACAATACGTGTTCATGATGTATTATCAAAGAATTAATATCCACGTCATAACTATATATCATTATATTATTTCAATAAAGAATAATTTATGAATGTATTTTATTTATTATGTTATGCTATAGATGTATTCAACTAAATGTATTCAACTATTACAACTTTAATAATCTCATAGACGGGCTATAGCGTAATAAAGAGCAATACTGATGACAACTATCCTTCAATCGTATTTACTATCTATTATTTTAGGATATCAATATTCCTACTTACATCAACTTCGATATCTTCCTCAGAGAATGTTAAACTCTATTTTCAAACGCTACTCGTATACTTTATATAACATCATCTCCTTAAATACCGGTATACTATAACCAGTATACTATCCACTCGATCGAGAAAAAACTTGAGTTTTAAATGTGAAATAATCGCTCCCATTTTTAAAAAACCCTCACTTGAACCTGATTCACTTTTCCAATTATCGCCAATATCCCATATATACATAGTCAATAAAATTATGGAGAGAGTTATCTCTCTTTATCCCTCAATAATCTTCATCTTCCTATTTAAAGTGGTTAAGCCTGCTGCACTCCTTAGATATAACCCTACTAAATTTCATTGATGTCATCTCGTATACCCATAATAATAATTGGTGTTAACTATCAAGGCTTGACATATTCAGTTCCTTCGATAAGTTATACAAATAAGGGTTTACCGAAAGGTCAGTAATTGATCTTTGACTTTTCCCCAGCTATATATAACCAATACATTATCTCTTTTCAAACTATTTATATTAT
This sequence comes from Osedax fenrisi, assembly GCA_964019155.1. Lineage (NCBI taxonomy): Eukaryota > Metazoa > Annelida > Polychaeta > Sabellida > Siboglinidae > Osedax > Osedax fenrisi. The sequence continues at coordinate 6,008,577 of OZ025240.1, read as the reverse complement.
TCCTATATATATATATATATATATATATATGATGACCATATAAAACTATATATGTTTCTCCCTAATAATTATTCATTAGGTCACATTGATCAACTCTCCAATTTTTATAATGATATTAAAAAATGGCTTATTTCAAATATTATTCCCACCAATGCCTCCAAAGTTATATTATTGAATCTTTCTCCATATCCCTCTTTTTTATTGATAATATTATAATCGCTCTTTTCCTAACTATATATAAGTTATGAATCCTGTTTGATAATACTCTTAATTGCATTCTTCATATTATAGTCACCACAAATCTGATAATTATAAGTTTTAAGTATCAGAAAAATAAGTAAATACATTAAATTGTATCTTAATAAAACTCTAATTAATTCCCTTGTTATATAACGTGATATACCTAGGGTAATACACGTAAGGGTTAATAGGTATTACAGTATTATTCAGTATTATCAGTATTATTTTAGTTTAATAATTATAAAAAAAATTATAAATATAATAATTTGTATTAAACATGTTAATATTGTAATATTTTATATGTATAGTACATATATATTTATAAACATGTGTTTCCATATGACATAATATATATTATAACTAGAAACTACGCATAGGTTAAATATATCATTAAATAATATGCATATGAGATAAAAGATAAAAGAGATAAATATATATGAGATAAAAGATATGACGGAGCAGCAAACATGAGTGGTGCATGATTACAATTATGAAAATAGTTAAATATTAGAGAAAATGAATTGGCTCGTTAAACTCATTGTGGCGCACATCGAATAAATGTAATAGCTAAATATGTTGAAAACAATGAACATATCAGTCAACTCTTTCTATAGTAAATGATATTGGTGTCATTACTACCCACATTGGAGTATAGTATTGACACCCTCGTTATCTTAAGCGTCCCCTTAAGTTTTATATTTGTATAACTAATATTATAATATTATAGTTAGATAGATATTAATGTTTAAAACAAACAAAATGACATAAAAAATAATACAAAAAAATATAACGAATATAAACTAATATATAATGATTTAAAAATGCCAGGTTACAAATGGTTAAGATATCAATTAACAAATAAATAAATAACAATTATAATAATGGGATTTATTCTGATGCAAACACTTCATCAACGTATCAACTTTAAGGGAAGGGTTCGTCAATACCTGTGATTTGGGGGTACAAACTTGACCTAAGACTTTGTCCACTGACACCCGTAATATCCCAGACATAATAAAGAGAATGCAACCGAATAAAATAATCCCAAACAACTAAAAATAAAATAATATAATAATTAAATAATAAAAATTAATAAAGTAAAATACAATTTAAATATTAATATAATGAATTATCAAGTCTTGTAATAAATTGAGTAACCGAAGTTGCTGAACAAGTAAAATTAGATAATAAATTCCAAGGAGTTGAAATACTATTACTAAAATAATTCAAAGTAACATTAGTCTTGCATTTATTTGTAGAACTTTAATGGAAGGAATGAGTAAGTTTCAAGTAGCACTTAACAATCAACATCAACCAGACCATTTATAATTTTATAGGAAAGAATCAGTTCATCCCTTAACCTGCGTTGAGATAATGAAGTTAAGTTTAAAAATAATAACTTATTTCATAATTTTTATTAGGTATACCACATTTATAAAAAAGCCTTTTAGTGAATATCCTTTGGACTTTTTCAATTTTATTTTGTAGGCCAACATATATATTGGAAGGGTTCCAAATACAAGAATTATAGATATATTACCTATTCTAATAAAGATCTAACATATGTTATAAAGGCTTTTATTAGGTAACAAAAGTCATTACTAATAAAGCATCTAAATATAATATTTAGAATATTAAAAGCTTAACTACACATTTGATTTATATGAATGTCAAATGTCAGTTTAATGCTGAACATTTTTTTAATGACTATTCCATTGAATATTATTTATATTACAAAGGTGTATTGATATTCTCAAATGTCATAATGAACATTTTTGAATAGTAATTCCTAGGTCCTATTTACATATCCAGGAGGATAGTTCAAATAGCCCAGATTGCAAAACCTTCCGATCAACTGTAGATTTATAAATTATTGATATTTAGCATTATCTGCAAAAAGTGAGGTGATTATTTGTGGTTTAAAAATAGTAGGTAGATCATTTATATAAATCAGAAAGAGGAGAGGACATATCACAGAACCATGTGGTACTCCTGAAGTTACATTAGTAAAATCACTATATTTCTCATTAACCTTAACTATTTGTAACCTATTTTTAAGTTATGATTCAAACTAGGAATTCATATTAACATATATACCAAGATTATATATCTTATGTAATAATTTGGTATGTGATACCTTGTCAAAGGCTTTTGCCATATCAATATAAGCAACATCAGCGAACATATGATTATTCATTAATCTCATAATTTTCCTATAGAATTCAATTAGTTGTAATTAGGTAGATTTTACCGAAAGAAAACCATACTGTTCAGAACATATGAGGCCGTTGGATCTTAAATAGTAAGATAAATAATAGATTAGTATTTTTTCATAGAGAATGAGCGTTGATTATAGTATACTAATTGGTATATAATTTGATGGTAGTGTTGAGTCGCCTTTTTATATATAGCTGTAATATTAGATTTTATTCAAAATTAATGGGCATAGGTCTATCGCATCATTCAGAATTCTAGTAAAAACAATTGATAATGGATACTATAATTAAAATTAAAGATTTGTAGTAAACACTTCGATAAACCATCAGTTGAAACATTACATTTGTTTGTTAATAAACATGAAAATGTTCTCACTATTTCTGGTGTAATTGGCTATATATCAAAAGTTAATGTAGGTGTTAATTTGGAAGGTTTTCTGAATGAATGAATAATGCCTGTGGATGGAATTGTAAATATGGATGATAATTGGTCAGAAAGATATTTAGCCTTATAAATGGCAGTTAACTTAGTCTTAGAGGAATCATAAATACATTTTAATGGGGATATAGTATTAGTTTTATGAAATTGTTTATTAACATAATTAAAAAATATATATATATATAACATGATGTTAAAATACGTTGTTCATTATCCAAATTGACCGAATGCATAGTTTCCGAGAATTTCTTTTGACAATCACGCCATTGTTTATGTGTAGACTGGTCTTTGACATTTTTATGTAGTTTTAGGCATTTATTCAGAATAATTGTTGTATTTAAGGGATATTTATAAATCCTTTTTTTAATAATAGGAGTATGTTTACTACATATATCAATTACAATGCTTATTAATAGTAACTAGAAAAAGTATTAGAATTGAAAGGTAATTACTCTAATAATTTATTAGTTGAAATAATAATAAAATTATATATATTGTAAAGTTCGTATATATAAATACAACTTTAGATGATAATATATACCTGTCAATTACTCCCGATAAATCCCGCCCCTAATAATACTGACCAACCAACGCCGAGTTCAAAAGGTGAAATAGGCGAGCAAACCCGCAGACAAGAACCGGTACCGTAAACAAGATAACGAGCTCAACATGTAAGATCGATGAGCAAACCCGCAGTCAAGAACCGGTACCGTAAACAAGATAACGAGCTAAACATCGATGGGAAATCCCGCAGGCGAGAACCGGCGAAGTAAATGACTTAGATAAATGATGAACAGCTGGATGTCCAAGATCCGTTTATAGGAATATAAGGAAACCCGAAATGGCAAATAGTCAGTCTCTCCCCGGCAACCGTAATGAACACATCCATTCAACACATACACCGGCCAGAACCGCGACTCCGCTTTCGCAGACAGACTCGCAGTACATCAGTTCTTGGAGGGCTCCGGCACCGACCGTCATCGACTAAAGCAAATAATTAATCGTGAGTTGACCCACTCTGCTTTATTATTTACTTTGGAAAAACAATATCCATTCATTTAATATTCAATACAAATATAAACTTGTTATTGTCTTGATTATTAATAGCTAGGATAAATAAATACTACTCAATGTAATACTCCATATATATATAAGAAATTGTTACATAACTATTATGATTCTTTCGACAACCGATCTGAGTTCATGCTGAAGTAATTCTATCTACTTCGTAACAATAAACTTATATAAAACGGGGTATCTTACATTATTGGTGAGTACGCCAGTAATAAAGTTTTCAAAACTTTATTTAGACTAAGGTATTCGTTAATGTTAAACTGTTTACAAACTAATTAAAGTTGTTTCAGACCTTTAACAGAAATTAATAAATAATAATTTCTTAGAAATTATTAATATTACTTGGTTTAATACAATTAAGCTAAGATATTGATCAAAGTTGAATTGTTTTTAAAACTAATTGTTTTAACATTTTTACTGCGATTGATAAATAATAATTCATCGATAGGAAATTATTAATTATTATTAGTAAGGTTATTCAGTATAACAGATTACGTCTAGGATATTAATTGATTTTAAAACTAATTATAAGCTACTTATAATTATTTAAAATCTAATTAATAAATAATAATTTGTCAGAAATTATTATTAGCACTTAGCGTAATAATAAACGAAATAATTCGAACAAAGAGTAGTAGTAGTTTGTTTATATATTTCTTTAAGTATTAAAACAGAAATATATTGGTGAAACGCAATACGCACCCAGATATAAAGCTTATAGGATATTGAATAGTTAAGACCCAGTAACTTGCAATATATATAAGTCATCTACCGACATGGCGAATATAGTAGAAAACTCGATTATTAAGTTATATAACAACTACTTAGATGTGGTAGATGGTAGCAATGATGCACTGTTAGAAGCATGTCTAGAACGCATAAAGGTATTCAGAGGAAATAATGCAACCAAACGGTTTTTAGCATAATTAAGTTTATCAACAAAAAAATACATAGTTTAAGGATATTAACGATATACTAGTAATATATAAGGAAGTATTTTGTAAACAAGGTAATACAAATGGAAGGTGTGAAATAGCACCCATGCGAATATTGACACATGGTAAACCATTTAAGCGAAATGCATATAGAATTCCACTACTTAAACAATATATAGTCAGAAACATATATATGAGATGCTAGCGGATGGTGTAATAAGGAAATCAAATAGCCCATACGCTAGTCCAATACTGCTAGTACCTAAGAGCGATGGTTCAACTATATTTTGTGTATATTTTAGAGAGCTTAACAAGTAGACTATTAAGGATAGTTATCCGTTACCGAATATGAAGGACATATTCAATAGATTAGGTGGCTCGAGTATATTCTCGACACTAGATCTAAAGGCGGGTTACCACCAAATACCCCTAGTTGAATCATCAAAAGAGAAACAGCATTTATAACTGATGCATGCAACTACAGTATAGGCGACATTTTAATACAAACAGATGACTCAGGGGTCGAAAAGATCATTCAATATGTATCTAAGACTCTGAATAGTGCACAGTTAAGATGGCCAGTTATAGAGAAGAAAGCTTTCGCAGTAATATACACATTAAGAAAACTTTGTACATACCTATACGGCGCTAAGTTTATAGTTTACACAGATCATAAACCAATAATTTCATTGTTCACTAAGAAAATGAAAAATACAAAGATACAAAGGTGGGCAATCGAATTAGAGGAATTCGATTGCGAGATAAGGTATAAGAAACGTTCGGAAAACCAGAGGGCTGATTTTATGTCTAGAATAAGGAATGAGATACATAGCGGCAATAGAGGAATATGATAAAATAAGTGCAGTCATGAAGCTACGAAATTAATAGGAAGACCTGAACCTAAGAGTAATAGGACGTGAACAAAGGGTAGAGTTTCCGATATTATGGGAACTCTGAGAAAACGAATACACAATTATAGATGATGTACGCTATAGTTACAAAAATCCATCTACTTGTATAAAAGAATATCCACACCTAGTCCTGCCAAATAAGTATCGCACAGCAGCGATAGCAGAGGCACACAATGAGGTTGACCATATGTCAGTACGGAAAACCCAGATGAGGTTAATAGAAACATATAGGTGGATAGGTATGATAAGGGATATAAAGATACAAATAGATAAATGCGCAGTATGCCAACTGCATAGTAGGAAACCAGAGAGGTATGAAATGGGCGAAATGACAATATCATCATATCCAATAGAATTAACTTCTATGGATTTGATAGTACCATTTATACCTAGTACCAATAATAACAGATAAATTCTCACGATTATTTGTCATTGTAAGGGCTATGCAGAAGCAATACCGATACCAGATAAAACAAGCAATAGTGTTATAACAGCTTTTGCATATCAGTTTATAGAGCGACACGGCGTTCCAGAAGTTATTATAACTGATAACGGAAAGGAATTTACCGCATTTGATTTCGAACGATATTTAAAATTATTAAAAATTAAGCATACAAAATCTACTCCAGGCCATCCGCAAGGAAACGGCATAATTGAGAGATTTAATAGAACACTGAAAGAGTTAATTAACAGACTAGTAAACAATAGGGTACAAAGTTGGGAATCCGTAGTTGCCAGTGCTATGCTAGCTTATAGATCTGCACTGTCAGATACAACTGGGTTCACTCCTTTCTATCTGATGTACGGTAGAAATGTTAAATTACCACTTTCAATGTTACTACAAGTAAATGAGGGTAATTTCTTTGAAGAAAGATTAGATAATCTTTCCAAGGCTTTTAAGGTAGCTAAGGAATTAACACAAAAATCGCGCGCTTTAAATAGATATAGGTTAAAAAGGAAAGCGCATAATAAGATAATATCGATCGGTGATCCAGCCATGCTTTGTGAAGATGATAGGATCACTTTAGCATCGATATGGGATCCGCACTGGAAGGTTGCGAAGGTATTCGGTAAAGAGCTAGTTATTGTTCACGATAAGTCGAAAAAAATCAAAAACAGTCAGCAGATAGAAGGTGAGACTGGGAAAACCACATGTTAATTGGGACAAGGTCAATATGAGAACATATAGATACCAATTAAATCAGTTAACACGAGGAGATGATATGTTCCTAACGAATATAGTGGGTCATAAAGCTTTATTTGAAAGGAAAGTAATGCAACCTCGGGCTGATAGGATAATAGACATCAGGCAGATTATAAACGTTAGAAAGCATATAAGAGCGAAGGAAGGAAATGACACTCCTAGTAAAAAAAAAATTCTTTGAATAATGAATGTAAGAGCATTAAAAGCACTCCTATTAAAAGAACTATTCAGAAGATGAAGAGGTAAACATGAAAGGAAAGAAAAAAAAATCAAGAACGGAAAGATAGAATAATTCATGTGGTGGAAATAATGACCACGATTGTAAATCAAACAAGAATGTTTGTGATGATGAATAGAGAATAGATAAGTAACTTAGTATTCTATATGGAAATATTTCAAAGAAGATGATATATTTTGAAACAAGACTAGCCACATATGAGAACATAGTTGGTTACTAATGATAGACGTACTGCAGAATTATCTAGACGTGAGCAAATTGAATATAATAACTTAGATAAATACCTAGACGTGTACGAGCAACAGAAAGCAGCACTACATATGGGTCACCTAACAGAAAATACACTACCCAAAATCAAAAATGAAAGACATTCTAAAGTCAGCAAAATGAAGAGGCCATTCGCACGCTACATTAGAATGTTACTACCAACACTCAGAAATACAACCAATAGAAAAATCAGAAAATCGACTAATATTCCGAGCATTGCTACCTTTCTTCGGACAAGAAGAATACAATGTATACAGACTATTCACAATATCTGTATACAAAAATGGCATTACAATGGAGATAGAAGTCGAACACATATTAGCAGTTAGAACTAAGTATAATTATATCATTGCTCCGGAAGCATGTATCGGAAGTGCACCGATGATATGTGACTCAAATATTTCATATAACAAACGATTCATCTGCGAACGTTCTGTTATTGCAGGTAACGAAATATCAAAGAAGAATTGCAAATTTACAGCAAAAAAGAAAAAGGCCGAAGAGACAATCGTTATGAGAGTTGGTGAAAATGAGTTCATAGTATCTACGATGGGTGAAGAAGTATACTTCCATTACGGAAAATAGAAAACCAACTCGAGGAAATTAAAAAAAGATGTTTATAAGATGAACATAGTAGACAACACCATTGTAGATAAATTGATTACATTTAATATGACGAGTGAGAACGTCATAATAAAGGAATTCGAAACTATGAATACCTTCCAAGAAGAACATATTGAAAGACTAGAAAAAAAAAAAAATGTTCATATATAATAAACTAGAAGAAATCAAAGAGATAAGTATTGAAATATAGAGGAGCTCACGCATAATAATAACAATAGTCAGCTGGGAAGTTGGTTAAAGGACATCATTGTTTTTACGTTATTATCGCTAATCATAATCTATATTTCTAGAGATCAAATAAATCAACGACTTTGTGTGAAAAGTGTATCCGCGAAGAAGATGAGGCTGAAGTGGTCGACTTAACTCAATTGAAAGTACCTCTAAACAGGAAGAAGAGTCAGATAAGTAATAATGACTGGAAATTTGAAAATACCGAGATGAAAGAGCTTAGTAAAGAGCAGTAAGTATAAACTGGTAGGTTTACATAATATTTACATAATATGATATCACGAAATATATAAATATATATAAAGATATATGAGATCTAATGATTGAACTAATATTGAGTATGGCAACCTATATATAAGACCATGTCATATTATTATTTAGATTTGGATCACCGAGATCAATAATTTACAAGTAAAGAATGGCGACATATTATAAGACCATATCGTAATTAATAGCATAGAAGCAGAGTATGGCGACCTATATATAAGACCATACCATATTATTGTTTAAATATAATAGGATCACCGAGATCATAAACATTGTTAGTTGTATACAAGATTAATTCTTGCATTGTAATATATTATTGGAGTAAAAATTACAAAAATGTAATTTTAACTAAAAGTAGGGGGCGAATGTAAAGTTCGTATATATAAATACAACTTTAGATGATAATATATACCTGTCAATTACTCCCGATAAATCCCGCCCCTAATAATACTGACCAACCAACGCCGAGTTCAAAAGGTGAAATAGGCGAGCAAACCCGCAGACAAGAACCGGTACCGTAAACAAGATAACGAGCTCAACATGTAAGATCGATGAGCAAACCCGCAGTCAAGAACCGGTACCGTAAACAAGATAACGAGCTAAACATCGATGGGAAATCCCGCAGGCGAGAACCGGCGAAGTAAATGACTTAGATAAATGATGAACAGCTGGATGTCCAAGATCCGTTTATAGGAATATAAGGAAACCCGAAATGGCAAATAGTCAGTCTCTCCCCGGCAACCGTAATGAACACATCCATTCAACACATACACCGGCCAGAACCGCGACTCCGCTTTCGCAGACAGACTCGCAGTACATCAGTTCTTGGAGGGCTCCGGCACCGACCGTCATCGACTAAAGCAAATAATTAATCGTGAGTTGACCCACTCTGCTTTATTATTTACTTTGGAAAAACAATATCCATTCATTTAATATTCAATACAAATATAAACTTGTTATTGTCTTGATTATTAATAGCTAGGATAAATAAATACTACTCAATGTAATACTCCATATATATATAAGAAATTGTTACATAACTATTATGATTCTTTCGACAACCGATCTGAGTTCATGCTGAAGTAATTCTATCTACTTCGTAACAATAAACTTATATAAAACGGGGTATCTTACAATATATATATATATATATATATATATATATAATTCAACTGTAGATGAAGATTGTGAATTACTTCAAAATATAAGGTAAGATACTATTTTATTTTGCAAATAATTTATAATAATATTGTAGGATAACATATATTGAATTATACGATATTGTTAAATAAATTGAAATATTCGTTCGTCATCTACTCTTTCCTATAATAAGCTATTATCATATTTATTGGATGAAGATAATAATTATATATCAGAGTTTTGATAACAATTTAATGTTTAGTAAGTAAAATACTTTTATTATTTAGAGAAATTTATCTTAACTTAACTTCTTATAAGAAGTATTCAGAAATCCATAACTGTAGCATTCAAAATCAGATAGCCTTATTTCATTATAATTTAACGATTACATCACTTAAAGGCATCCGCGATTAATTTATATCTTGCCCAATAGAAATGCGTACAATGTTTCAAGATGTTGAGAAGTAAATACACATTTTGTAATTCGTCCACCATCATCGGTAAACTGTGAAAGGAGTTTTAGTGGACTACGAAGAGTCAAGTATTGGTTTTGATCAACTATGAATCAAAAAGACTAAATTCTTTAATAATGTGAAATGTCAACAAAAATATTCTTGATAAGTTGGATACGAAAGAATTTATGAATATATTTATTTATAGGAAATGAAGCAGATATTGTATTGTATTAGGTATTGTTTTACATGTATTAGGCACATTAACCGATAACCGACCCCCTGTTTATTCTTGTAAATATGATTATATCCAAAATGTAAAATAGCTACATTATTGTATATATATTATTGCCATAATATTACCATAATTAAAAAATAAAGAATTCCAAAATTATATATATAATTTCTATATTTGTTATCATTTATTCATTAAGTTATAAGCATATATCTAATTATATATCTAATTTATAATATTCACTAAAGGTCTATATGACCCTAATATAAGTCCCTAATACGGACACTCTAGATTTCTTAATACGGACACCCTATAATCAATCAGCGCGCAACATGCGAACTATTCTTATTTTCATAATAATCGCGTGCGTTATATAATTTTAATTTCAACAATGAATCTAAATCTAAAACTCTTATTATTTAGATACTTAAATTGTATTTTTAATTATAAAAATAATAAAAATAAATAAATTATAAACTAATTAAATTAGAATAAACTATTCATAAAATTAATTATAAATAAAGTAATTGTAATTTGTCTGATTGATTCATCAATAATATATAGTTTATATAGTGGTATATAGATTGTTCGTATTATAACACATGGTGTCCGTATTCGGAAATGGATATCGAATACGGACACCCTCATTATCTATGGAATTAAAAGATTAAATAACATTTTAAAATCACACTAATATCTATAATCATATAATATTAATATATTAAAATTTGTGAATAAAAATAATGAGTCATAAAATATTAAGACCATTTATTGTTAAAGTGTCCGAATTAGGTTATTTTTCCATATAGGGTATACAAATAATCATTTAGGGATCGGTAATCTAAGACTTCCCCTATATATATTATATAGTATATATATATATATATATATATATATATATATATATATATATATATATTATTTACAGTGATGGGCAGTGCCCATTGGGCACCGATCCTTTTTTTTCCCTGGATCGGCGATCCCGATCCAGATCCTCTATTTATTCTCTTATGCAATCCTATACCCGATCCTCCATTCATTACCCGTTCCTTTACCGATCCCGCTCTTGATCCTAAGTTTATTACCCGATCCCGATCCTGATCAAGATAGTATTTATACGATATTATTTTATTACGATTTTATTTCATAATTCGAAACAATACATAAGTAGGGTAAAGTAACCTAATACGGAAACTTTAAAAATAAATGGTCTTAACTCTTTATGACTCATTATTTTTATTAAAAAATTACAATATATTAATATTATATGATTATAGATATTATTGTGATTTTAAATTTTGTTTTTTTTAATTTCATAGATAATGGGGTTGTCCATTTTCGGTACCCAAGTCCGAATACGGAAACCCTGTTTTATAATATGGACAACATATACACCACTAGATTAACTCTAGTTATCATATAGGATAGATTAACCTATATATTATTGATGAATCAATCGGACAAATTAGAATTACATTATTTATAATTAATTTTATGAATAATTTATTCTAATTTAATAGTTAATAATTTATTTATTTTTTATTATTTTGTTAATTTATAATACAATTTAAGGATCTAAATAATACAATTTTATATTTAGCTTTATTGGGGGTATTAATATTATAACGCACACGATTTTTATGAAAATCAGAATAGTCCATACGCTGCGCGCTGATTGGTTATAGGGTGTCCGTATTAAGACATCTAGAGTGTCCGTATTAGGGACTTATATGACCTATAGATATATGCTTATAACTTTAATGAATATTTGATAAAAAATATAGAAAATATATATATATCACTTTAGAATGCTTTATTTATTAATAATTTAGTGTTATATTTTATATCGATAAATTTGTATATTCTTGAGAAGGTTTTAAGTTAAATTTGTTTTTCATAAATTTAAAAACGTAATAAAAAAATCACTTTATTCGATATATCAGCAATATTTTGAATTATTAAAAAATAAAAAATACTTTTGTAGACTATTTATATAATTATGAATAATTTATTCATTAAACATTTTTGTGTAGGATTTATGGTTTCTGATATATATATATATATATATATATATATATATATATTTATATATATATATATATATATATATATATATATATATATATATATATATATATAGAGTGTCCGTATTCGGGCACTGTCAGTATTCGGTTACTATCCCCTAGGTATAATAAATGTATTATAAATTGTTAATAATTGCAAATAATATGTATAATTATTATGTTGTATTATATTTCAATAAAAGTTCCTTGCATTAAATAGATTAATTGAATGTATCATATAATATCATATCATATTATTAGTGAATTAATATATAATTTATTTATATAAATGCATTGAATTGAATACAAATATATACTTATTATATAACGTAGGTGTATATATAACGTAGTGTACTCAACTGTTGAGTCAAAGTCGGTGGTTTACTTCTATGATCTAAATTAATTGATTAAATTATATTATAGTCAACATAACAATTGTTATTTAAATACCATGTGGTCTTGCAATACTTGGAAAACATTACAAAATAATAATAAATATAATATCATATCAATGTAATAATAAAATACTAAAATGTTGTTAATATTCTTATAAATAAATGTAATACTATTATAGTATCGTATACACAATGATGGGCATGAATATTTTTTAGATCGGCTAACCCTAGCCCGATCCTCCATTCGTTACCCGATTCTTTGCTGATCCCGATCCCGATCCTCTCTTTCTTATAAAATCCCGAACCCTGTCCAGATCGGATAAATGATCGTGATCCCGCCCATTATTATATATATATATATATACCAGGGGCGGATACAGGGGGGTAAGGGGGGCTCTAGCCCCCCCTCTCATGATTGTAAAATATATGATTTTAAAATAAATAATATGGTTAAATCATCAAAACCTTCAATATCAATTATGTATAACTTATAAAACCTATATGTAGGCTTATACATATTTTATTTTAAGTGTATTCATTAATTTTAATCTAATTTAAAGGTATTGGTACTATTTATAATGAATTTCTGCTAAAGAAAATACTCGCACAAAAATACATCAAAGATTACGTTTATAAATCACATAAAGAAAATGGAAATACTCGTACATTTCAAATGAAGTGGATACACACATATTATTGGTTATCCTACAGTGAATCTTTAAATGGCCGATTGTATATACCATGTGTTTTTAATTTTAAAATTAATCATAATTAAGTTGGAAAATGTGTCATTTCGTCCATAATTAAGTTTAAAGATGCGATTGCAGATTTAAGAAAACATGAATCAACTATTTAGGTAATCAACTATTATATACCGCAATAACTCTTTGGAAGAAAATTCTCGTTTTATTGCAGTGATAGCAAATAAGAAGCATGCTTCTGCAATCAGCTATAATTCAAGTAAATAATAACATATCTAAGTAAAATGTAATGCAACAGGGTAAAATTGAAATCAATATTAAGGGGGTAACACTATACTTGTATATAAGATTTTCCGGCAACTTTCCGGAAATATTGTAATTTTAAAACATTTTAATATCAAGTTATAATGGGATACCTCCTATAAAGTTATTATATTTCAGGCAAGTTACCGGAAAGTAAGGGTTATTAAAAGATTTCCCACTAAAAGTGTAGTTAATTTGATAGAAAACCGTTTTAAAGTTAAAATATTTCCGGCAACTTGCCAGAAATACTTGTAGTGGGATACCCCCTATAGATATAATCATTCTTTATAGAAGAAAACCTTCCTAGAAGACAAACTATTTCATTACATAGTCATAATTAGTATTCTACTGATCCACATTTTAATCTAGGATATATCAATGCACTTCTAAAACTATGTATAAACTCTGGAAATTATATATTAAAAGAACACTTATTAATGTGTAGTAAAAATACTAAATACACCTCAAAAACAACACAGAATGAATTGATATTTAAATGTAGTGAATATATTAAAGAAAGAATAATTATTATTCAATTATAATTGATGATATACAAAAACTAAATATTTTAGTGTACTAGCTGATGAAACCACAGATGTATATAATACTGAACAAATGGCTTTAGAAATTAGATATTATAATGGTAAGTGTATCACTGAAAAGTTGAATTCTTTCATAGGATGTGAACATCTTAGTGGAGAAAGTAAAGCTCACTTGATTATGGATACACTAACTAAAGCTGAATTAAATATTAAACATTTAAGAGGGTATACCTATAGGATACTATGGGATATCCTATAGGATACTATGGAGCAGGACATATGTCTGGCAAAGTAAAAGGAGCGTCAACTATAATTCTGGATAAGTACCCTAAAGCAACATATCTACATTGTACACTGTAGATCACATGTATTAAATCTATCAATAGTAAATGAATGCAAAATGCCATTAATTCAAAATATGATGGGCATATTATTAGAAATCTGCATATTTTTTAAATATTCTGCTAAGAGGCAAGGTTTATTTGAAGAAAATATTACACAAATTTGTGTTGAATCTTCTAAAAATAAATTAGTTAAAGTAAAACGATATAAATTGCCATGCATCACCCAACAAACAATTTATTCAGAACTTTTTAGAACTATTGGAACTATTGAGAACTTTTTGGAACTTTTTGGAACTTTAATTCTCAATAATTATAATGGGAACTTTTTTAGAACTTTTGAGAACTTTAGTTCCAATAATATTTTATATTGAGAACTTTTTAGAACTTTTGGGAACTTTAGTTCCAATAATATTTTATATTGAGAACTTTTTAGAACTTTTGGGAACTTTAGTTCCAATAATTATAATTGGAACTTTTTAGAACTTTTGAGAACTTTAGTTCCAATAATATTATAATTTAATTCTAAAATTAGTGATATCACCCATTAAAATCATAGATTTTATAGATTTATAGTTTGGTAAAATTAAAATCTAAGATTACAGTGTAAACAAATATATGTAAATATATTTTTATATTTAAATATTTAATTTATAATTATACACATACATTTGAATTAATTATATTACAATATATAAAAACAAGAATGTCTTCTCAAAATAGTTAGTAAATAATTATTTAGATTATAATATATATTTATCAGTTTAATGGTATTATAATAATAAGATATTTTAAATTAAATTAAATATATTTGATGATTGATAAATTATAATTATATAATATAATTGTATATATATATATATATATATATATTTAGGAATATAATATGCTAATTTTTAAAATAAAATATTGTTATTAACCTTCAATGATTAACATTAATAACTTATGTTATATTAATTAAATAATTTAATTAGTTTATATATATTATTATATATTATTTACTTTTTATCACTTATAAATTAAATTAGTATACATATATTATATATTAATTACATTTATTACTACTTAATTTCATTACTTATTATCAATTGAATTAATTAATTCATTTAATTATATATTTAAAAAAATGATCATAATCACTTTCATATATATATATATATATATATATATATATATATATATATATATATCTAAATACAATAACACATAATTAACCAAACCAGTATATTTATATGTGCACTATATATAACTAACAATTATATTAGCTAATAAAATTATAACTAACCTAATTATATTTTAAATGAATTCCTATATATTATATATATATATATATATATATATTAGCTAATATAATTATTAGTTATATATAGTGCACATATAAATATACTGGTTTGGTTAATTATGTGTTATTGTATTTAGATATATTGGAGCAAGGAAAGTGTGAGGATCCGTATACATTAATTGCATCTGGGTTGAAGGCGATATAATGGAAATTAAAAAAGGAAAAATACTTGATAAAGGTACGATTATAGGTAAATATATAGGTATATATATATATATATATATAAATATATTATAATTACTATTATTTTACAGATACAGATACAGATACAACTAGAAATTATTATTATTATATAAATGTATTCACGTATACTACTTATATACCGTATCAATGTTTACATTAGCTATCACGTATTCTAAGCAAGTAACTTATCAATGTTAACATAATTTGTATTATATTGAATAAAATATTATTCTTTTTTATTTTGATATTATATTATTTATTAAATAAACCTTTATGACATATAAATTAACAATAAATAATAATATAAAATCATAAAATAAATATCATTATAATAGAATACAAAAAATAGAAAATAAATAATGTAGAAATGGAATAAGTGTAACAAGATTATATATAACAAGAGTATACTCTATATATTAACGATTGTATACATGATTTCTTAGTTCATGTCCATTATTTGATCAACCAAATATTACACGATGATAAATAATGCCTTAAAAGAATCCTTCTCTTGGTCTATGATTCATTTGCCTCTAATTTTCTTTTAAATAACCGAATTTGATTAGTATTTCTAAGAAAGTCTCCCAGATTGTTATATGATATCTTGACTTGGAGTACTACATTACTTTGCTACTCTACCTACCCAGATAACAGTAATAGCATCATAATAGTAACATAATAGCAAAGATTTTCCGAAGGAAAGATATAACACTTAGGCGAAATCGTGTAATTCGAATTTGTATACAAAATACCCTGGTGCCACCTATAGCGGGTTACTTTTAGGAACTATGCGTTGTTTATAATGTAAATTCGTATTTAACTATACAATTTTAAAATGTTAAATAATATGCTTTAAATTAATATGTATATGATGAAAACTAAGTGTTCATTACTAATATATAACAAACAAATATGATATTTATGTTTTAAATGCTATCAGTATATATTTAGTAAGTAAAAGTTAATTTATATTGCATGTAATTTAATAGAGCAATGAAAACATTGTTGTATGCAAACAGATCCGAACCTAAATCTATTTCAGTGATTTCGATACTACTGCTAGCAGCGGTTAGGGATACTACTAAATTACGTTGCATGCATAGGGAGTGTTATATCTTTGCTTCGCAACATCTTTGATAATAGTATATATATATATATATATATATATATATATATATATAATAGCCTGCAATGTTTACATTGTGCTATTAGGCTGCTATTATGTAGCCATTAAAATTATATTATGCCTCTATTAATTTGTCATGCTATTATGTTGCCATTAAAAGTCTATTATGCTATTATTATGCTGCTATTAATTTTAAAAGTATATTATGCTGCTATTATGTTGTTATTATGAGGCTATTACTGTTAGCTGGGAATTGGTAAATTATTATTAATAGTAATAGGTTTTGTATAGGTATATTATAGTATATAATAGAAAACAAGCTGTGTTTTCTAATACTTATTATTTTAAATTATACATGTATATTAATGCATTAATATAAATATTATTAATAATATAATTTATTCGGAACTTTTGAGAACTTTTGAGAACTATAGTTCTAGAACTTTTGGGTAGTTTTGTTGACAAAAGGAGCCTAAAAGTTCCAGAACTTTTGAGAACTAGGATCCCAAAAGTTCTGGAATTTTTAGGCTCCTTTTGTCCACAAAACTACCCAAAAGTTCTAGAACTATAGTTCTCAAAAGTTCTCAAAAGTTCTAAATAATTGTTTGTTGGGTATGCTTTGCGAGTGTTTATCGAATACTTGACAAAATGTTAGACATATATGAAGATAAAACAGTGAATTCAGAAAGTATAACAAAAGCTAATGGTCTTAACAATTCATATGTATTTTGTATCGATATTTTATAATACCATATAATAAATTAATTTTAATATATATAAATTATAAATATATTTTATTAAAAATATCTTTTGTAAATAATAATTAATTAATTGTTAAAAATTATGATATATCAATTATAGTGATTTATTCTCAAAAACCTTATTATATACATTTATTGAAAACAAAGGCATTATTTTGATAATATATTTTATATAATAATTTATTTATAATTCAAAATTATATATTATATTGAAAGATAAAATAATTTTAATAAATATGATCAATTCTAAATAATAATAATTAATAATATATTAATAATTTATTATTTGTATATTTGATATTTTAATATATCTGTGTTGAACATTCGAAAGTAAAGTATAATATAATATATATATATATATATATATATATATCAGAGTAATAGTTACCTCATGCTTATAAGATTATCATTATACTTCGGAATATAATGCAGATATCAACACTGGACCTTGGCACTGATAATGCCACTGGGCCAAAACAAACATACAATATAACATATATATATAATATATACTAGATAGTACCTTATTACAGATTATATAAGTATGTAAAATATGTATAATAAATATATGTCAATAATATATAGTATTTATCCAAATATAGATTTCCACTATAAAACTCTTAAATATATTATGTGAATTATTTTAATATATATTATCAATAACTCAAATAACCTAGATAGGTTATAGGAGGTCTTAATATTATACTATTTAATTTAAAGTTTAAAGTTATTTTTAAGGTATTGCAATTTTAATCCTGGATTTTAATCTTATAATAAATTAATTCCTATTGGAAAATAAATATTAACTATTATTGTCTTTGTGGGTCATTGATATTTATATGCAGAAATTCTAATGACAAATTTTTAATTTAAATTAATATCAATCATAAATTCAAATTCTATACATAATATTTATTATATATTTTATTAATTGTATCTATATTTGTCATGTCTATTGCTCTATGTAGAGCATATAGAAATACGCATTTAATAAATTATATTTCGACTCAAAATGCAACTATAGCTTATCGAAGAATACCTGGCCAAAAATATATTTCAGTTAAAGTTAGTATGTATGTAATACTATTAAATTAATGTGTAATGTAATGCATATAACATTATAATACATATATGCAAATTTAATTTATTTTATTATTAATATTATCATAGCAGAAATATTAAATTAATATAACTTTAATTAATAAAAACTCAATATTATTAGTTAAATTTAAAATTAAAAACTACGCATGATACCTGAACATTATGTTATAGTTAATTTTATATATTGCTTAATTGTAAATATCTATATTATTATATAAAACATCGCGGATTTGTCCAAATATTAAAGTTAATTAAGTATATCGAACATACTAACTACTAGTTAACAGTGATCGAAATTAACCCACATATTCAATATGATATTGACTCAATAATGTAGTCAATAGCATATGATACTTCGAAAATGAATATTAAAAAAAATATATTTCAAAGTTCATTATTAAAATATACACAAATTATCATATTTATTAAATAATTAAGTATATGTAATATTATATAATTATATAATTTATTAATATATTATATTAATAATTAATATACATGTTGGTCATGTGTACACTTTAAAATATACATGTGTACTATCTGATTATGGTCAAAAGCTTCGCGATTGATGCACGATTTGAACGCCCACAAACTTGTTTATTAGAATTAGTGATTTTACAATAACTTATAATTGGCTATTATAATTAGAGTATGTCTATTTATAAACTAGCATACATGAAACGGCTTATCATTAACATATATATATATATATATATATATATATATATGCATATGTGTTTTATAGGCTAACTTGGGATGTAATGCAGCTACAAAATGGTGGCAATATTGAAACTAAACCCAACCAAATCAAACCAAACAAGTAAAATAACTAAAAATAAAAATAAAAATATTTATACAAACAAACATACACTATTATAAATTCACTAATTCGAATAAACAATGTTATGGATATTCAAATCGCGCATCAATATCGAAGCTTTTGACCAGGTACTGTACTATCGACAATCTTCCGAAATTGTATAAGAATGTCAATATTGAAATCGACATTTTTATATACAGTTCATCTGATTTATTACTAACTTATTTTAATATAAACTGTATATATATATATTTAATTATTTAATATTATTTAATTATATATTATGTATAATTAATTTAAATAAAGAAATATAAGTTAAACACTGAAATTAGCCATAATTTGAAGAACAAAATGTAAATAAATACACATTATTGGGATAAATAAGTTCAGTATAGTAAATTATACTAATGACAGGACATCGTTTAATGTATATTATTGAAATTATCATGTTACATTAAATTATGTTATCATATTGCATCATGATCAAGGAGTATATATTAAATTTTATAAAAAAATCAATTGAAAAACTCGTTTTTAAATTAATAATTTGTATATGATTATATTAAATCGTATTATAATGTAATACACGTCAATACGTCAATACGTCATTAGTAATGTCGACATAAATAATATTAAATTAAATCACAAATATAAAAATTGTTAATTTTAATAACATAATAGAAATACAAAATGAATAACATTTTATTTTACAAATAAATAAAATGTATTGTATCTTTGATATATCTATGAATTCATATACATAAAATTAAACATATCACTGACAAGTGTCTATTTCAGATTATAAAAAGTTACCATTGCAGATCAAATGATATGTCCTTAATTTCAGTTTATTAATAAATATGAATGGATTATAATCTAACTAATTTCCCTTATTTTTATTTTTGGATTATTTTATGGATTATAATCTAACTAATTTCTCATATTTTTATTTTTAAATTCAATCCTTTCATAGCTATATCATCGATATAAAAAACGTAGATTGTAATATGGAAAGTAATATGGGTTTTTCACTTTACGATAGAGGCGCTGCAGTCGCAGCCCACAATAAATACCTAAGAAATTTTTAATCATTATTATTTATTTATACATATAAATATATTGATAATTATGATCAATTTTAATATACTAAACTAAAAATAAAATTATATATTTAAAATTCAACATATTCATATTCACATTCCTCTTAATTGGTTATATTTGAATTGGAGTTGTACTATTTTATTGATATTTATAATCTAAATCCAAAAATATAGATAGAAGTGGCTTATATCTATTTCGACGGAATCCTACTTTTTTAATATTGACATATATAATATGAATAATATCCAGTTAAAATCACTGAGGTTATTTTGTTAATTTATCGATAAAAGTTACAATAGAAAATCTATCTTTTACATACATTGAGTGCATCAAATATTTATCCACTTTTTATTGATGATCTAGATAAAATTCTATTTACATCTCACGGAGGTATTATATCATGTAGTTACCCTTATTATATCATGTAGTTACCCTTATTATATCACAATGATATTAGCTATATAGCTGGGTATCCTTAGTATAAGCTAAACATAGTTACTGGTTATCCCTCCGATTATTATAGCCAATATTCGGTAAATAAATTCATTTATTCTTTATACATATAGTGTATATTTAAAAATATTATATTCAACTAAAAATTATATTTATATATATAAATAATCTATGTTTGAAAATATAGGGTTATATTCATAATATAACAAGGTGACTTTGTTAATTAATGTATATAGTATATAGTTTGTATATTTATTTTATCATATATTTATAAATTATTAAATTTGTATGTATTTATACAAGTATTAATAGTAAATATCAATTATTAACCATATTTATAATCTGTATACACGTGTAAACATAATAAGAATTCAATTTATAAAATTAATGTTATAGGTGTTATAATTATTGTTCATAAAACTCCAATAATTTAGAATTTTGTCTCAATTTTGATGTTACATCATACAATCAAATTTAATTTGATTTAACTATTTAAAATAAATGACTATTTTATAGATAAGAAAGATTTATTATATCTATTTTAACATAAATAGATCATTTTATCAGAAAATTATTTAAAGCTGCGTTTATACCAACAAATATAGCCCAATATCGGTTTAATATTATAGTAGATATCATTGAACATCAAATATCATGGTGATATCTGGCATGAAATACAGACTAATATTCTCAAATTATTTACAATATAATTATCAATACAATTCTAATAAATATTTATTAATTTGACTATTTTATCATTATATAGAACATCTCACTGGCCTAAATAAAACATACATAATTTTATATATAAATTACTTATTAAATCTAACACCTAAGGCTTTGGTTTAACCCATATGTACCTAAATATTTTAAAATGAATAATTATAAGTATCCTATAACTGGCTATACAAAACGGCCATTATTTGTTGGTATGAATATAGTTAACACTAACATGTAAGAAAATTGTATACCCAAAAACCCCTGACATTTCCTGATTATTAAATACCCCTATAATAATATATATATATATATATATATTCATTAAATCTATATAATTGTCAATAATTACCATATATTGTGGATTATATATATATATATATATATATATATATATATATATATATATATATCTACATTTATTCACCTAAGTGAATAAGATGAAATAAATATTATTATTATAGATTGGGTTTTTCATTTTCAATGTTTATTATTTCTTAAATATCTAGATAATCCATATATATATATATGAAATTTAAGTAATTTTAATCTTAATTATTTAGAATAGTGTTATATTTTTTATTTTTATTAAGAATAAAATTAAAATATTATACCCTATAAATAATAATTTATTATATATTAGCAATGGTAGACTTACTAAAGGTAGACTTACTAATGGTAGAATACTAAAGGCACGTTACCCTGATTGACAGGAAAGCGTATACCTAGGCGTGTTTGCGCTGATTGGAGCCGTATCGGGGGCAGGTTACGTCGTCGCTAGTTATCAGAACTTCTCGCATCTCAAGAAAACGAGGGAACGAAACGAAGCCAGAGAATCAAGGGAAGCCATTGCTCACACTGCCACTGCCACATCGTGATAGTCTGTATTGTTATCTATTGTTATCGATGAGGGGCATCTAAGTACTTACACCCCACAATTACTGTACCCCCGGCTCCGCGCCCCTCAGTCAGTTACCCCTTTCATCTGTACGTGCGGTCTAACCTTCATTCGAAGCACTTGTTATCGTCATATCGTTATTTATGTAGTATAATTCTTTATTCGTAATGGTTTTTATGAAAATAGCAAAACGTTACGAGAATTATAATGAAACAGCATAATTGTCACCAAAACAATTAACAATAAATAAATAAATATTATATATATATATATAAATATATATATGTGTACAGTTTTAATACTTTTTGTTTCTTTAATACTCAGATTCTATTGTCACTACTTGCGGTTAAGACTCAGCCTGTTCTTTAGTCCCTTTAGGAGGTGTTTACTTTTACTGGAGGGCGCACGTCGAGCCAGAATGCCGTTGTAGGTTATGTTCACTTCGATTTCTATGTCCTCCGTCAGAGCCAGGTACTTTGTGACCAGTTTATTACCTGAAGTGTGATTAGTAATTGTGTTTTATGTGGGGTCATAGTTCAATGTAGATATTACTGTATGCTAAGTATATTACGGTATGCTAAGTTAATTCGAGGATAGGACGTCTGATTTGAATAACATTACAAACCTATGATCTTCGATCGAATGAATGTGTATTGTATTTTATACTGGGAGTCAATTCACAATTATGTAATTTTCATTGAAACATTACATAAAACAAATACACCACTAATAATTATATCAGTGTACAACAAATGTACCCATATTTCTATAGAGCAGACATGTCCTGTCCTTACTAAAAGTCTACATTAGTTTACTATAACTCGATCATGGATACATCACTATCAGTTATGAGTATCGATATAAAGAAAGTGGATAAGCAATTGACGCACGCAATACATGTAAAAGATAGACACTTGAATGACACTTTTATCGATAAATTTATAAAATGGTATCAGTGATTTTGATTGGATATTAGTCATATTATATATGTCAAATATTAAAAAAGTAGGCTTTTCTTCGAAATAGATTAAAGTGACTTCTATCTATATCAATGGGTTTAAATTATAAATATCAATAAAGTAGTATATCTTCAATTTAAATACACAAAATTACGAGGAATGTTGATATTATGTATTTTAAATATATAATTTTATTTTTAGTATAGATAGTATATTAAAATTGGTAGTAATTATCAATATATATATGTATAAATAAATATTATTATAAATAAAAAGTAGTGGGCCAGATAGTGTGTTTCGACTGCAGCGCCCGTAGCGGATAGTGCAATACACTACATTCAATTGCTTATCCACTTTCTTTATATCGATAGTTATGAGTCTATTGTTTGTGCGAGTTTATTTACCTGAAAAGATGTCCTCGAGGGCAAAACCTTGACTGACAATACATTCATGACTTGAGTTCCGAATATCGAATATTAACAGCGCCTTGAAAGAAATACAATTTCCGGCGCAATCTATCTGTAGTAATATATGTGGTTCATGTATTTAATCTAGTCGTTAAAGAAATAAATGAAGGAACTAGCGAAAATAGCCTATCAATAAGTTAAATTTAGAATCAATTTTTATTTAGCTCAAGTCTTCATAATTCAGATTTTTAAATTGATTATTTATCTTGTTTTTATTTTAAATTAATAAAAGCCTCAGTTTAGTTGAGAAAAAAAAAAATAATATTTGATAAAGTTATTGTTAAATTAGTTAACTTATTATATGCAGATAGAATACTAGTATTATGACAACATATATGTTAACTAAAGTATAGTTTAATAAATATATAATATTTATATCAGTAATAATATATACATGTACTACTCGACCTGGTAAGTGCACTTACCATGGTCATTAAATATTTATTATAAAATTTGGTAAAGGCTAGAAATGAATAGATCTGATTTAGAAAATATGTATGTAGTACATACTATGTACCCTATTAATTATAATTTGTATAAATAATAAATAAAAAAATTCACATTTAGGGATTCTAACCTACATACGTTAACAATTCTAACGAAATATTATATATAATTATAATTATATGATAAAAATATAATATTACTATTTATAATATAAATTAATCATTATTAACCATGATATTTAATTAAGTATTATATATCAGAAATATGATAGATATATTAAATATAATTTACTAAATAATACTAGCAACAGCTGTTCATTCTTAATCTGATAATGTGTACAAAGTAGTGTATTCATTTAATGAAGTAACAAGTTAATATACTATAGGGTTTACAACTCGAGATATAATACGACATATTTGATTATTAAGTAGTAGTTTACCATGCATACTTAACTAGTATCGTGTATAAAACCTACGAGATTGAAACCCTTCTCATTAGCATCGTCTAGCCCCGATATTATTACCATTATGATAATTACACGATTTAAATAATTATTGTGATATCTATGATTATTTTATATTCTATTGTTTATTAAAATAGTTGTTTTTTTAACTTAAATTATCCCTTTAGGAATTATTATTGAGCTATATATCTATATTTGGAACTATATTATATAAAAATAGATATTATAATTAGATATTAATATGTATTCTTTATATTAGTAATGTTACGAAATTGTTAATAAAATAAAAATTCCAAATAAGATCTATTCACATGCCTCTAGTCAACATCATCAAAATAAATGTCCCTATATAAAGTCTTCAAACTAACCTCAAAATCCATGTCAAAATCATTTCGGATATTTGTACATATTCGTGATTTAATGAGAGTTTTTATTTTATGTTGTCGTTTCTTCATACATTTAGGGTTGCTGTAAAAACATATCAATTATAATATAAATTTGATCAGTTGTAAATTAGGATGGTATTCAAATAAATGATAAATAAATATTTATAGATAAGTGATGTTTATTTCTGCAATAATTATAATGATAATTATGTTGAGATTATTCATAACTTATATAATCCATAATAATTGCATTCGGATATCATTCTAAATTATTTCACAATTAAAATAAGAATCTATTTATTTTATAAAATAATTATTAATTTATTACATTTATAATCTATATGTTTTCTTTCAGATTGAATATTAATATTAAAATTATCATACCATTTCCAGAGTATTTATTTGTAATTGTATAATTATTGTAATATAATAAGTTTTAAAATCATTAATATAATTAATTAAATAATTTCAAGAATCAAATTTATACAGCTATATCTATGAAATAATCTATTGAATAACTACTTACCTATCTATCTTCAGTTTACAATAACAATTTGTAGTAACTCCAGTTATCCTACCAATTCTTCCATGTACTCCATAATAAAAGTCTTTCTTCAATAATTCTACAAATGATAATACTTAATAATATATTAGTTATTCAATAAATATATTTATATATATATATAATATATATTATATATATATATGATTAAAGTAAATTACTAACTACTAAATTACTTACAATATATTAAATTATAAATATATAATTATAAGTTTATAAATTTGTATTTAAGTAATATTAATGTCAATTAAAAAAATTACCATTCTTCAATACATTTAACAAAAATAATATAGTTACTTATACATCAGATCCCAATACATAAAATTAATTATATAAATAGTTAAGTCATATTAGTATACATTATGGCTATTGTTATTTAATACTTTATAATGTAATAGGTTTTATAATTCTAGTTTCATTATAGATTTAATTTTAAATAATATAATAAATTATTTACTTTATAAACATTTTCTTTATTATCATCTATATTATATATATATATATATATATATATATGAATAGTAATGATAACCATTATTGGAAGGCAGAGCATCTTCCAGTATATTCTTAGTATATTCTGATCTTTAAAATAGAATTTGTGGTTAAATAAAATGTTGTATGTATATAGTTATTAATATGTATATGATATTTCTATTACATTTAAGAAATTATATATTTTTGAATTTAGTCATATCAGTAAATTGTATGTATGACATTGTATGTAAATCATAAGGTAAAGAAAGTGATAAATAATTAAACAAATGAATTGAAATCATAACCAACGATTTATTGTTGAGCGACATTGACCGGCTTATCTTAGAAGGAGAACTCTCGCACGAGATAAGCTGAGACCTCTGGGGTGATGCAAGTTATAGTTAGTGCGAGGCGCACACATAATAGAATACATATGACTCGTGCAAACGCTAAAGTGAACACTAGAGAATTAAACTTCATACGGGTGAGTAGTTTTGGGGAATTAAAAAGGAGTAGCCTAGTATGATCCGTAGTTATTTCAGTAATATTAAGAAAATCTAAGGATAATTTATTTTATCGTAACAACTAGGATGATACTACATTCACTTTGTGGTTGTGGTAAGCCCTGTATACGAACCCTATCCCTAGAGCAGCCAGACACATGCCTAGTAGGTTGTCCAGCAATACTATCCACGCTGTCTGTCATCACGGCTGAGTCTGTCTCCGAGTAGAGATGAAGCTGACCGCCTTCACTGGAACAGTCATCACTCGTCGTGTGGGTAGTTCTAGTGCTACGATCTGTGGTGGCGGTAGGTGTACAGATGGATAGATATACAAATATATAGATATAAAGATATATAGATCGATTGATATATCTATAGATATACAGATATATAGAAATATAGATAGGGCATCTCCAATATACTATGATAATACATCATTTACTACATTAAAGCATATCATACTAAATGTCTTATTAAATCGGCGGATGGACGAGGTCTCGATTATGGTAACTACGCACTATTTATTAATAACTGAATTAAATCCCCTACTAGATAACTAAATGGTAGAGCCTCATTGATTCGATTAAAATAATGATTTATTATTATATATAATATTTAGATCTAAATATATATTCCCTAATACGAATATCAAATGTTTGATGAGGGGATGTAATTATAACTACAATTTCCTAAACCATATGATGCAATCAAGCAGTTATAATTAAATAATAGAATACATAGACATAATTATGTAAATAGTTTACTTAGGTCGATACTAAATAAACATAATCATATTACTCTATAGTTTATTTCTATTTTCGATTGTTTTTCATTTATTTTTAAGGTAAATGTAAAACATTTTAATTTCGTATTATTCATTGTTTATTTCTATAACGTATGTTATCGTTTGCAAATATTTATATTTCATATATTCGACTATATATTTGCTTAAATAAATGATCAAATATTAATCACTATTCTAGAACCAAATATCCAAACTAAAAATGACCTTCGTAAAATCTATTTAATAATATATACAAATAATACCTCATATATAATATATACAATAATTACTGACATAAACTACATACAAAAGACTAACTACTATAATACTACAGATATCATCGCTTATACTAAGCAAATAACGGGTGCGAAGATAATATTATTCAGTTCATAATTCTCATTAATAAGAATTGTCGTAGTATTACTTCGGCTCTAACACCACAGGTCCTACTAAACCTAGATCAGAATAATCATGATATTGAGATACTCAGTATATGTGTAATTGCGGATCATGCAATGCGATCTCGATATTTATTGAAATTACTGCCGTACTTGATTATTGTAATATCCACATGTTATGTTGGCCTCTTCCTTGCCTACTTTCGTGTTTTACTTTATATTTTTATATGCGTTTATACTGATAATGAATGAGATATTTGATATTGGTTATCAAGTCAATCAATTTCCGAAATAGATAGATAAATACCCATTTATTTCATAAATACATTGTGGTGAAATAAAGATTTATCAGCGATATAATAAAAATAGAAGATATAGAAAATATAACTATAATAGTGTACAATAGAGATGTACGGAAACCTTTATAGTGATCTTCTTGATGGCTGTCGTGCGTCGCTGCAGTATCACAACTGAGACTAGCGCTAGCTTCGGATATACTGTCGACGGCTGTAATCTTACGGGAAAGGGGTGGGGGCTGAAGAGGGGGCGTGACGGGAGTTCTAGTAGGGTTGGGCTCCGTTGCCTTGACCACAGCCGAGTGGTTGCTGACCCCTTCGTCTGGGGATATCTTGACCGGCGAGTGGCAGAATGACTGCATGTGGATGAGGTGTGTATGTCAATATACTAATACTTCATATCGGATGACAACAGACTTTAATATGCTATACTATTGTGAAGACCTTTAGGAGGAACACGCATAGAAATGTTATAAACTAGAATATGAAACAGAAAATAAACACAATTTTTCTAATAAATATTATTATTATCATTATATATTTTGTAAGTGTAATAAATAGGTAAACCTATAGGCGTATATTTAATTTTAATGATGAATAATATTATATAAGATATCTTTATTGATCATTAAGCAATTATTAAGCTGCTTGGATCTAATCAAGTTGTTGATACTAACCTCATTGTCAGAGAGGACGTTGAACTTGATCTGAACATAACCTGACTTAGCCTTGTTCAACTTGAACCATCCGTTCTGCTGTTAGGTGTTGTGTAGTGGGGTGGTATTAGTTGTAGTGGTAGCAGTAACAGTATTAGTAGTAGTAGTAGTAGTAGTAGTAGTAGTAGTAGTAGTAGTAGTAGCAGTGGTGGTGGTAGTAGTAGTAGTAGTAGCAGTAAGTATTAATAATGATATTAGTGCTACTTTTAATATTGGTGTTAGTAGGGCTTTAGTAGTGGTGTTAGTAGGGCTGTTAGTTGTTATTATAGTAGTGCTAATTTTTACTAGTACAACTAGTAGTTTTAATAAGGTTGACATTTATATTGATATGTCATCATCATACAAGTTTTTGCTACGATAAAAAATACTTTAAAATGGTGACACAATAATATTACATATTATAATTATAACTAATATCAACATTAGATGAATACTTTATTAACAATTCAATGCTATCAGTAGAAGAAGATGATACATAGTATGTCATAACTAGTAAAATTGCATCAACATTAATAGTGATAGCTACTAGCTCTAGATATTACTATAATAGTATAGTGTGGTACTACCGTTTTTTGTTTGCTGAAGTATTTAATTTCTTTCACTGTGAATTCCAAAGATCCGAGAAAATCTTTTTGGAAGAATTTATCTTTATCCCAGAGACTCTGTATTATAATTGTTAATGTTGTATACACTTGTGTAATACTATACTTATTATAAATAATTAACTTTAGAAATTTAATTATAGTGAAATTATATATCCTTAAAGTTTTAATAACTTTATAATTAGTTGTTATACATTGTTATACATAAATAATTTTCAATAATGGGATTATATATGGAGGTGTGAATTAGCATTGTCAATTGAAATGTATAGTATCATATTAAAAAAAACACAAGTGGCATTAAATAATCAGTATGATAAGAGAGTATCAACGATAACTAATCATAACAGTTAATTGTCTAGTTCTAGTAGTAGTTGTAGTTCAAGTTACATGTACAATATACTAGGGGTTATCCTCACTTAGATGACAATGAGATTTACTTATCTACCCCGCACTATTAGAAGTTATTCGCCTCATACTGATATTAGCTAAATAGTTATACGAACGATATCAAATTTATCATCGACATCGGGAAGTTGTAGAGTGACCCATTCATCCCAGCGAGGGTTCAAGGTCTTCTTGCACACAGAGGTCGTGAACTTACGCTCTTTGTTGATGCTGATCACGAGGAAGGGGTCGCTGAAACCTGGAGAGAGTATGTTATGCAATGAAGTAGTATTTAGTAATGTACGTTTTGTGTATGGATGCATTCTAAGTGGATCAATGCGTGGTTAATTATATGAGAAATGACCACTTACAATTGTGTATACAATTAATATTAACTAAATTATATTCTGATTTTTAAATATAATTAATAAATTACATATATATATTATATTATATATATATATATATATTTATATAAGTGTTTAATTATTATTAGACAACTCTATAACCTCATTATAATACTTATTAGAAAGCAATACATATAATAATATATTAACAATCTTTCAATTTTATACTTTCGATTATATATTTACATGAAATCAATCAATCGAACATCGTCTAATGTCATTATTATTATGTTTATTAAGTATGAATAATCGCATAGTGTAATAAACCGTTGCTATCTTTAGCCATAAGATTCTTGGCTTGCAGGACATTTACTTCCAATAGATCTCTACCTATATAACATACAGTTTATGGTTAATGAACTTATTTGTATTGGTTTCTGTTATTTCTTTATTGCAATATACATAAACTATGAATAATAATATTTAAATAATATTTATTATATATATATATATTAATTTCCTTCCTACATATTTGTATAGCTTATTATATCTGTAGACAGGTTTTATAGGTACCATTATTACTAAAATATAATAATACAATACTAGTAGAAATAAGATGTTTAAGTTGTAATAACTAATAGGAACGTGGTGGTGATCCATGTTAACATATTACATAATAACCGAATGAAAGGTCGCAATGTGACGAGCTCATGTGTTCCTTAAAGTGATCGAGTTTCTAAAGATCACAGCAGAGAATTAAAGGTATATATTGATAGGATTAGGATATGTATCAAAGGGGTTAAGTGAGAGGGTGAATATTCAGTGTTAAAGTAGTGAAGTGAGAGGTTTTCAATAGGGGATAATAAAAGTGCATTGGAGGGTGTAAATAGAGAATTAAACAGATAATGTGCTAGGATGAAAATAGAGGATATAAGGGGTGCTGTAAGAGGGTGTTAATAAACCTACCGAATTATGCAAGGTATTGGTTCTTTTCTTTGAAGTAGAACTAAGTTCTTTACCTTTATCAAGCAATGGGATATAGTAGGGGATAATAGGTATGGGTTATATTGGAATAGAAAGTTATTGTAAGTAGTGATAAGTAATGGCTCTAGATAATACGTATAATAGAATTAAGTTAAAATATATTTCAGGTTTAGCAAAGGTTAATCGAATATATTATAATCTAATATAATCACTATTTCATAGAAATAATATATTTAATTATAAATCAGGCATAGAATTTAGATTTCGTATAAGTAAAACAATAGAAAATAATATTATTACGTAGTGATCATTCAGTTCTAAGCAACCATACATAGGGTGGAGATAAAGAGAAGGCTAGAGTAAATATTTAGAGTTGCAGGACCACGTATAGCTTATATAAAGAGTACGGGCACTACTGGAGAAGTATTTGTCAGGGAGTGATTGTATAGCAGGAAGGTGTTCAGATAGACAGTTGTACCAACAGTTTCCACAACGGTATACTATCCATCTGTCCAACTGTACATTCTACAAACTCACACCCTTAGCTTTACACGAGTGGAAGCGTAGTATAGAGAAACACTAGTGACACCTTGGAGCGCTGGAACGATTTTGTATGTAGGGGGGACCAACCAATACAAATAAATGTTGTGGTATAAGTGGAGGGGACCAATACATAGGAGGTCCCCTTATATTTTAAAGTTGGGGGCATATACCCCCGTCTCCCCCTGTTACAGCGCCCCTAGTATCACCCTGCCTCCTACCTTTAAGCCGAATACACGAGACGGGTCTGAACGCGATGGTGATGGTGATGGTGCCAAGTTTACTAGTGTCCCCGTCTTCATTAATGATGTCATACCTCAAAGGTAGGGTACGCCGGTTTATTAACAACTCCTCCTGTGTTAGTCAGTCGTGGTATTACATCATAGGTTTGCATTGTAGAGGGGTGCATGACATGTATTATATGTATAGATTACCTATAATAAATTAGATTATTATTATATAAATATATATATATATATATATATATATATATATATATATATATATATATATATATATATGTATTAATTATAGAATTGTAATTAATTACACTAAATATCTTAAACTACAATTTGCTTTATCGTATTACTTTATCAGTATAATACCTCACTATATTATATCAGGCTGACTAAAGAAAACTTTATCAAGAACATAAATAAAGGAAAATTAATAAGACAATTATCATACTATATAAAAATAATATATAACGATAATGTATACATATTCATACGAATCATACGAAATTGTAATAAAGTTGTAATAAAATCAACACTGATTGGAGAAACAGTCGCTAACTTTAGATAGGGTAAAGTAGGCAGAACCCAGGAAGTTGTCGGTTTGTTCCCCATCCCAGTCGTAGATAATGAACGCTAGCATCGCCTAGCGAAGCGTAACGGATGATGATGATGATGATGTCATAATGATTATGTAATAATACCTCTCTGTAATCGGTGACGATGAATTCAGCGGTGGAATTCCATATCGGATTCTTGTTCTCACAGATGTAATGAGTGGTTTTGATCTAGAGTATACGGTACCGATATTATAAATAGGTGTATTTATATCATAATAATAGTTAAATAAATATTATAATCGTGATTTTTTATATATATTCAAATTAAATTTTTAATAATACAATTCTGCTTCTGACATAATTTTTCGTAAATATAATTAAATATCTGATTTTTTATTTAATTAATAATAAATTTAAGTATTATATATATACATATATATGGTTAATATAAATTAAATATTATATTAAAAAACCTATTTAATTTTATCTTGTAATATATAAAATATTGAATATTTGAAATATGATTTAATATTTAATATAAGTAAATTTAAATAATTAAAAAAAAGTATTCTAAAAATATCTAATATTACAAATTAATATCCTGTTCAGTGTTAACATGATATCTAGAAAGGGTGATGCTTTACCTTTTTACCGGAACAATAGAGGATACAATAGGGGTCAGAAGATCCACTACGGTTCATACCCAGTAGATTATTGGCTCCATGTATACATACATACATCACACCAGACACTGTTTATATAGTATTGTATGATTAATATAGTACATATATACAGTATTTATGAGTATTTATTAACACTATTTATTTAAATATGTGTAAATGATTCCTAATTATCATCTTATGTGATAAAAATATTCATAAGTGACATTATTATTATAAATAGGAATATAAACATATTATAAAATAATAATGTATAATTTTATAAAACTGAAACAATATATTATATATACATAAAATATATCAATTAATATTAATGATTATATAAATAGTATCGCAGATTGTATACAGTAACCATCATCGTGGGTAGGGCACATAGGGGAGGTTAGGATATCTTCAATCTGAGAGATGCCCACAAGTTCGAGACCAACGGATAACTTCAGAGTTCCTCCACCTTTGTGTTTGCGAATCTTCTCCTCGAGGTTTAGTTTCACGCTTCATGATGGTGTGTTATTTAATACGATGATAGATGATAAATTGAAATATAATATTGATCAATAGCATACTTTGTTCACGCAGCAATATTAATTAATTATCAGGTTATCAAATTATAAAGTTTACTAAATAAAATATATTTATATTTAACTAAAATAATATAATATATATATATTTTTTATTTATATATAAATGATATCTATAAATTATTAGTAACATAATATATTATTATTTGACAATAAGAAAATTCAACGATATAAACTAACTTAGAATTAAACTTGAACGGATGATCTTTAAGATTGATATCAAAACTTGCCAGTGTGTAGGTAGTGAGCAGAATCTTACTTTTACATCTTATAGTTACCTATATATCACATGGTGTATTTGTTACGTTGATAGATAACTTATTCATACATATTATCATACTATTTAGGAATGAATGTAAATAATAAATAATATTTATTAAATATCATAATTTTATATAATCTAATATAAGTGAAGAAATTATGCCTTTATATAAAAACAAGTAATAATTTCTATACTTCTGCATAATTAGTTACTAGTGAATCTCACTATATTAATGATTACACTAACTAATAATGATTTAACCACTTACGTATGCACTAAAACCACTATTTCATGGTGTCTAAAATAATATGATATGTATGACTCGTGTAATGCGGAATACACAAGGGTATTCAAGACCATCGTTTATGACCTCGAGTTTATATTATTTCTTAAATATTGTAGAAATACAAATTTGTATTTTTTAAACTTTTACATATTAAATAGTATATAGCAATGATACTCCTTATAAGGTCTATAGACAACTGCATATTATTTCATATATATATATATATATATATATATATATATATATTGTTATTGTTATTTAGTGGAGTCCTTTCATCCCATCCAGGAACTTAGATGAAGTTTTCACTTATAACCATATATGGCTCTAATGTCCCTTCGAAGCCGCTCTCATGTTAAGGCATCCGTGGTTTTAACGAGAGCCGATCATTTATTTATACACAATTATATAAGATCACTTCTAAATAATATTTTAAGACCCATTTTATAAAATTAATTAATGGTCCGGACGAGGCTCGAACCCGTGTCCTACTGCTTGTGTGTCTGACGCCTTAGCCACTGTGCCACATAGGCAGTTTATTATATAGATATATATATATATAGATTAGATGGGTGTGTCGTCTTACCTTATCTGAGACCAGATCGTAGACGAGGAACGAACACTGATAGGACCAAGGCGTATGACCTTGAGTATTAGGGGTGTAGGTCTTCTGGTCACCCATAGCAACCGTACAATAACGAATGTCATCGATAAACACTGCGATGAGTGGGTTAGTGTGTATGTGTGTACGTGTGTGTGTGAAGTAGTCAATGAATTAGAGGGTAAGGGATTAGTCGATGCGTTATAGGAAGGAGGGATTAGTCAATGAATTAGAGTGGGGAGGAATAAATCGATGACTATGTATATGAAGACATAAGAGTCAATGAATGGGGACAAATTAATACACCAACGTATGTGTCTAGACCTACGGTGTCTAGATTTACTATAATTAATGATATAATATGTAATGATATTATTACTCTTATACATGTATTAACAAATTGAATTTAATGTTAGATTTTAAAGATTTATATGTAAATTATTGATTTATATGGCATTTTGATATATGATATATCATTCAAACAAGTTCACTCAATCAAACCATAAAAACAAATTAAATGATCATGCATACATAATGCAATATTAACTAAATACTATTATCGTCAGCAGCAAACTTAGTTCACAAAGCAATACAGTCAAAGTTATTTATATAAACACAATGTACGCCGGTATTATTGAATTAGCCTTAGCAGAATCAGACCCGTTAATCCACAGGAAGTTATGAAAACAACATTAGTGGGGCAAGTAAATCTCCGTATACCGTTATCATAATGGACTGACTTTAGTCCTATATTGCGTAATAATGATTACATAATAGACAATCACTGAGGTCATATAACAATGATGAGATACATAGTATAGATGTCATTTATTAGATAAAGAAATTATTAAAACAAATTATTTTTTAAGATATATATTGATCAATATATTTAAATTTAAACTCAATAAATATATTATTATTATTATTATTATTATTATTAGTATAACTTCTAAATAAGTATCTAAATATATCTACGCATATATGTGACATGTTTCCATATAGATGCGAGAAATAACTATAGAATTAATTAATGTTCGGTTAACTAAATGTTCTATTATTGTTGGATTAGTACGCGAGAAGTTTCCGAGTTTACATGTATAACTATTTTTGTTATATTTGTGTATAAATAATTTATCTAGCTATGTAAAAGATAGGGAAAATGGATATTTTTTAAAGATTATAAACTTTTTATGTATGATTATTTGTTTATCATTTTTTATTTATATATACATAATACTTAGTTACATTAAAATCCAAGATACACGGTAGAGCAATAACTATCAAAAACTGTATTCAATCTAATGATTTATTAAGATACGCCCACTTTGAATTGGTCATATTTATAATTGTCTTTGTTATTTACAATAATTTATTTAAATTTGTCATATAATAAACAATAAAATATATAATTACTTAACCTAGAGACTAATTTAGTATATTTAATGTTTAATATTTATAATCAATCTTAGATAATATAATTTCTTTTAAATGCTAAATACTTAAAATAATATATTATAATATAAATATTTTAATATTAATTTATAATTATTTTCAAATTAATCATTCAAATACAACATATTTTATATAATATGTATACATAATTATATGAATATATTATATATATATATATATATATATATATATATAATAATGTGCATAAGTATAAATAGAGTATATAATTTGTTAATATTAGATACATTTATATTTGATGAACATTTTATGATCAACTCTTAGCTAAGAGAATGAGATTTTGTATATTAATGCTATTATAAAAAAATTAGTATAAGTGGAAAGCTTATTATATTCTATAATATAAATCATATTTTAGTTATTTTTAATATATATAAAAACAAAATTTATGATGAAAAATTTAGTAAAAT
The DNA here is from genome assembly GCA_964019155.1 of Osedax fenrisi. Taxonomy (NCBI): domain Eukaryota; kingdom Metazoa; phylum Annelida; class Polychaeta; order Sabellida; family Siboglinidae; genus Osedax; species Osedax fenrisi. The sequence goes on along the minus strand of OZ025240.1, from coordinate 5,970,868 downwards.
TGTATTGCTTAAATTTATCTTTGTTATGAATTATAATTATTATAACAACAAATATGTCTATTAAATATTTACTAAATTAAAAATGCACCTATTTCTAAATAATATTAATATTATTAATAAAAATATGAATACATTTGATATTTCTATTGTATTAATAATATTATTTTAAAATTAATTTGTATCTAGTTTGTATTACCAAAGATATTAAAATATTAATTATATCTATGATATAATTAAATACCCATATTCCCTATATGCTTTAGTGAAGTGATATATTATAATATACATAGACGTAATAGGTGACCTTGTATCTTGGACTTTGATTACATTATATGTATACTTAGTAAACGGATATTTACTATCGATTATTGTGTAGTTTATATATTTCTATAAATTGTTCATATACATGTTCATTCCAAATGTATAGCCTTTATAAAATCGCTATTTTCCCTATCTTTTACATGTAAACTCTGATCCCTTAGTAAGGTGTGTAAGTGACTAACTGCTAGACTTGGGATCTTGTTCTCCAACTGTTACCATTAATACATAGCTCGCTGTCAAGTGTATGGCATTATAATAGTAGTTGGCTTTGTGATATAGTATGATGATGATGATGATGATGATGATATTAGGTTTATTTGCACTAAAATAGGGTCATGTAGACCCCTTCGCTCGTGCGGGAAGAAAATAATAATAAAATAATAGTAATACCTTAATAATTTAATAATAATATATATTGAATATACCACGGACAACAATAATATAGAGGACTATTATATAGTATAGATATTACATTATATATTATTATAGGTAATCATTTAATAAGATTTAATTAAAAATGCCTTTGTAATATTAGTAAATTTCATATATAATATATAATATTTGTAATAAACGATAACAACCATTGGTCGATTTAGAAGATTTTGGAGGTTTATCCGTATTGTTCAACTTGATGTCTATTTTACCTGGATCCACCAGTGCCTATTAATTATTATTATAAATGATTTATAAAAATATATATGTGAAAATAAATATATTCAAATTAGTATATAAATAGTATATTTTTGAAATCGATTACACGAAAAGTAAATTATAAATAATACAGGAGCATGGTATATGCAAGTATATTAGGGTGGTGTACTTAAGCATTGATAATTCATAATACTAATTATATAATATAATAAAATAATATATATATATATATATATATATATATGTGTGTATGATATAGACTTAGTTATATATATATATACACATGTACAATAAACATTTGTAAGTTTAAACAATACATTGTTAACTGTATACATATATTACATAGTATATAGGTTGTACACTTTACAATGTACAGTATTCATCGTGTATAATATATAACTTATGTAAAAACTATGTAATACGTATAATTAATATATTATTGAGTGTACAATTGTATATCGATTGTATAACCAGCGTGGATAACCTTCATACAATTGTGTTTTTCATGCTTCTTAAGAAGCGTACAACCAGTGCTATGTACAACCAGTGCTAACCTTTATACAATAAGTATGTACAACCAGTGCTATGTATAACATTTATACAAGAAGCATGTACAACCAGTGCTAGGTATAACCTGAGTGTACAAGAAGTGTACAACCAGTCTGTATAACCAGTGTATACAACCAGTGCTATGTATAACCTGAGTTAAACCATCACTACGTATAACCTGTGTTAAACCATCGATGACCAGACTGTGTATCCAGTTCTTGAGTAGAGGTATCTCCATCATCTGAAGTGACTTCACCATCTGTACTGAGAACCACACTTCTGGTCTGTGGAGGTCAGCGTGTTAGGTCACTGAAGCTCTTGCTCGCGGTGTATACAATACTGATATGATCTACTAGTGAAGTATTGCTTAACCTAACGATTATCTACATATTTCTTATAATATGTGTGCTCGATACATTTCGAATATGAATTAATTATTTAATGATATTTCACAAATGTTGAACACAAATTGACTATTTTAAATTCAAATATCATATAATATTATCGAAGATATAATTTATATTAACATTTAATATTGATAAATTAATGATAATAGTAAAATATTAGTAAAATATTAATAACTATTTAAAAAAATAATGCAAATAAAAGTTTTAATAATAATTAACAATTAAATATAAATTAATAATATTTTCTATAGGGTAGATGAAATATAAACTTTTCGAGGAATGTGATAGATAATTTATTGACATGCGGAAAGCTTTTATCTTTATCAAAGTTGATAGACAACTGCAGCTTGCCTGATATGTTGAGTTTCTCTATTGCAATAGAGATATTCTTGCCAAGCCTACATATATTTATTATTATACATATATATATATATATATATATATATATATATATATATATATTATATCTTATTAAATCTCATTATTTATTATATATCTCTTATTTATTATATCTCATAATGATGTTAACATCACATCTAAATTATCATTATTATTATTATTATTATAAATAGTATAAAATATTAGTATATTTTTTAAAATAAATATAGTTTGAATTTGTATATAATTTATTATTTATATAAAAATTATTCATAAATAATCATAATTTAAATGACCTTTAGTTATTTTTACCAAATATCATTAATATTTACCATTTCCCACCAAGACGAGCTATAAACTCCATTTTAAATTCATCACAATGAAGTACTGTGTCTGTCACTATTATGACATCATATTTCTGACACTTCTTTAAATCTAAATATTAAATTAATAGTTATAAATAGCATATTAATAGATAACATATGAATATTATTTAATAAAATAAATGCAAAATATACAAATATAAAAGATAACATAATTGCAAATGCATTACTTACAAACTTATAAATAAACTGCACCATAGTGTGATTATGATAAATATTAAACATTAAGGTAATTATATCAAGTTTAGGAAGTCAGCTTGCTATCTATGCAATGACAACTTTTGCATTACATTACACTATCATATATGAAAATAAATATATTTATATTATTTATTAAATATGAGTTGTTGAATTTAGTTGTATATTAAATATTTACTCTAGGACAATGATGCAATATGATAAATCATTCTAGCTGATTTGGTTAATCAGGTTAACTGATTTCCTTTACTTTATAATACATACATTTATAAATATATTTATATATATATGTTTTATAATTATATAAATTTTGTTATAATAATACATTGAAATAATTTGTATTAATAAAATATATTAATATATGTTTTATTGTATACTATATATTGGAATCATTTGTTATGATTGAAAAATATACCCAACCCAATTCTTACTGGATATACATAAGTGTATAAAGAACTACACCATTACATTGTAATCTTAATTATAAGATTTAATTTATTTCTATAAAACTTTGCCTCAACATATGACTTCATATGATAATCTATTGAAATATCAAAATAATTGTTTATAATAGTATATACTTATTAATAATATATATATGAGATAATTATGCAAATACGATAGAGGGGTAAACTCAAAGGGGCGTTGGCTTTTGCCTTGATTAATCTCCTCTGATGTATACTGTCCGAATCGTATTCGGAGCTAGATCTGGAATGTTCCGAGTATTGGGCGGGGCTGGCGTACTCGTAGGAGATCACGTTTCTAATGTAAGGAGTCTGGGAGCCGAGTGTGAAGTTCGATAATTCTATACTATCTGAGTGAAGATGTATTACTTATTACATATCAATGATACAATAAATATATAAAATATATAATCATATATTTAGATATATATTTACATATATATTTATATATATATATATATATGAACCATTTATTTATGAAATTTAATAATATGACGTGATACATATACTTATTTTACTTAAGGAATGATTAGACTTTATAGTATCTGTAGTAATGGTTGGATATTTATATCACCTTTATATATATATATATATATATATATATATATATATATATATATATATATATATATATATATATTGTAATAGTTGAATGAAGGTTATTGAACAATGGGAGACTGACCGAGAAAGGAAGGTTTAACTTCAGAAAGAATAGGGTCGAGGGAGTTCTTGATCGTAGTATTGATCTCATCACCGCTGAACACCCACCTAGTGGCAACATGATGAACTAATAGTATTAAACAGCAACGTAATAGTAGTATATTATATCGCTTCGTCTGAATGAAACAATGGTAGTAAATATGAAATTGAAGTAGTACACATCATTTTCATTTTTACATTTTTTAAATCATCAATTATTATATAATATACATTAGAATATGTATATTAATGCGTATACTTTTGACATCATCAGTATTCATATTCTGTATAAGGACATATGCATCAGGACATATACATAGTCAGACCTTCGAACGTATCCCTAATCACTAATCTTGGTATGCCATCGCGTACAGAATAGTATAGAACTAGTGCATATATAGTGGTGTTAGTGTAATGTGCTGATGATTCTGATGTTGTAGCGGTGAGTTAATAATGTTAATAATGAATATTCGAGAGTAACCTATTGAAGTAGGTAATAGCACTTAATAGTGTCACTCTTATGTATGAGACTAGTAATATTATGAAACCAATTATTTATTGAGATCCAATTATTGATTAATATTTAAATTCAATCAATGCATTATTATTATTATTATTATTATTATTATTATTTTTGTATTATTATTATTATACCGAGCAAGCTCGACCTGGTAAGGTAATGTAATTATTTTTAATAGAAACGATTCGAATATATTTACAAATGAATACAGAAGGTATTCACGCCTATAATTGTGACCAATGATCTCGTACGAAGTGGTTTCTCTGGTGAGCTTTGGTAATTTAGTGTGCAGTGTAAATTCTACTATTTATAAATAATTATATTGTTATTGTTATTGTTATTTTGTTATTGTTATTTTTATTTGGTGGAGTCCTTTCATCCCATCGAGGAACTTAGATGAAGTTTTCACTCATAACCATATATGGCTCTAATGACCCTTCGAAGCCGCTCTCGTGTTAAGGCATCCATGGTTTTAACGAGAGCCGATCATTTATTTATACACAATTATATAAGATCACTTCTAAATAATATTTTAAGACCCATTTTATAAAATTAATTAATGGTCCGGACGAGGGTCGAACCCGTGTCCTACTGCTTGTGTGTCTGACGCATTAGCCACTGAGCCACACAGGCAGTTTTTATACATAATTATATATTATCATTGGGCACGAGATCACTCCCCACCGCTATCGCTAAGCTGACCATCTATTGATGAGCAGATTCAGCCATTCAGCAGTTTCATCGGAAGCGAGCGCCCTCTGGTTGTAGAGCCTGCGACGATCTCGATGTAAAGCCTCCTCCACGATGGCGATACATCTCGTCTTCCATACACTGAACACCACGCCAGCAGTCAGCACCAGGTAAGAGGCCGAGAAGTTGAAGTAGCCTACGTGAAGGTAGGGTATAGTATAATAGTATTATTATTGTGATAAGATACGACTACAAAGATACGTAGTGATTATGGGCATCTTTAGATAACAAAAATAAAAACAAAAATAAATAGAAAATAAAAGAACGAATACTAAAATATAGAGTATAGAGATTAGTGTGAATATTTGTTCGAAACACTCGAATTCGTATATTTTGATTTATGAATACAGCGATTATTCACAAATATACGCAAGTTTGGCCTTAATCTATAGAAATAAGTCTCAATTGAGATCTTGATATCTATGTGTATTATAATAGGGGAATAACTAGGATATGTATACAGTAATTACAAGTAAATTTATATGTGAAAATATAAGTACATTTATGAATGTAATTCGATTAAAAGAATATATATATAGGTATAATAATACATATACTCAGTGATGGGCACGATCACGAATTTTCACGATCGCCGATCATCGATCAATTTCGTCGATCATTTTCTAACGATCGTCGATCGTCGATCTTTTTATTCAATCATTTTTTAACGATCGTCGATCGTCGATCGTGTAATTATTGTGATCGCCGATCGTGGATCTCGATCGTATTATTATATAAGCGTATGAATTACGGGCTGCTGCATGAACCACTAATTATCCACGCAGTACTCGCGAGTACTCACCCATTGACGCCGTCATATCAACATATTTATATATATATATAACAGTGTATCTTTTTTACTAATGTAATCGTAATATTTTACCGCGCGAGACAGTTTTTATGGAGATTTATTCCCAACACTATTTTCAATAGAATCCCGCTTATTAAAAATGGATACTAAATTAGTTCATTGTCAAACATTATTAGATGTATTAAAGGAAGGATTAAAACGTAGGTTTAACGATTATTTTTCATTTGAGTATTCTATCAATAGTGCCATTATAGTAACAATATCTAACCCAAAATTTAAGTTAAATTGGTTAAGTAATTACGTAGAAGAAAAATATATGTTGTTATCTACATTTAATAGACGTTATGTTAATAGACATATCCCAGATAACGATGTTTATATAACTACACCAGAACAAAGCGAAACTAATTCAGATGAATTCTATGTTATTGATGATAATGGACCATCCACTTCTAAATCAACGGTAGAAATAGAAATACTTAATTATATAAATAGTAAAAATACTAATTTAGATATGCTAAATAATTATCAAATTATAAAAATGTTATTCATAAAATACAATTCTATACTCCCATCATCCGCGCCGGTGGAAAGAATGTTTAGTATTGCTACCAATATAAATAAACCGAAAAGCAATAAACTAAATGATACTAACTTTGCATTGTTAGTTCTATTGAAAGCAAATTCATTATATTAATATTATTTTATTATAAATTTGATCGTATTTCAACATTTTCATAAATAAAAGTTATTATTATATCCACTATTTTGTTATTTCTTGATATAAATATATATGAATTATGTTTAAATTTTTTTCACGATCGTCGATCGCGATCAGTTGCTGACGATCGTCGATCATTTTACTCGATCATTTTCTGACGATCGTCGATCATTTTACTGGCTCATTTTCAAACGATCGACGATCGTGATCGTGCCTATCACTGCATATACTAATACTAACAAGTTTAATTAAAGTTCAAGTTAACTTATAATAGGTATACAATTAGTTTCTTAATTTCAGAAATATAACGAGAACAATCTATGGTAATTATATATATGAAAAATTAACTGTTTTAATTATTAATTAATATAATTGTTTTTGATAATTATCAAAACTCTCATAAATAAAATGTGTTATATATTATGTATTTTTTCGATTAATATTTTCATATATTTGAGCGGAATTAGATCAGATGAAGAAATATGTATGCACTTATGTTTCAAGTATTTATTCTAATCTAAAACAGTGCTATACTTATATTAAATAAGTATTTCTTCAAATATAAAATAGTAATAATAATTATAATTAATATTATTAATTTAATAGTATCAATAATATGTAAATTAATTAATTAATTCAAAAATTCAAAATTATCAAATTATATTATTTCTATATTTTATAATATGTGGTTAATATTAATGATATATATCAAGATTCTAATTGGATAATACAAATGTAGGCTTTAAATAATCTATATTTATAAATTAATAATACATTTTACTGACCAACAATAAATATATATATATATGTAAATAGAGTATACTGATATATGATATATATCAAGATTCTAATTGGATAATACAAATGTAGGCTTTAAATAATCTATATTTATAAATTAATAATACATTTTACTGACCAACAATAAATATATATATATATGTAAATAGAGTATACTATATTTCATTATTAAATATTCATATATATATATTACCAAAGTTAGTTAATATATTAATATGTATATATTTTATGTTTTAGTAACTTTTGTAATACATAGAATGAATCATTCTGAATGATAAATTGAATATCAAATATATAATTATGTAATGTATATTGATTTAAGTGTATGGTTTAATAATATGTGATTGAAGGGATCTGTTTAATACTGGTTTTTTAATTCTATAATAGATTCAATATAATAAATACTTTATTAATTGCTTTATTATCAAGAGCAGAGAAACAGAACTAGTTCACTACATACAACTCATGTGCCTGAATATTAAGACCATACTGATTCACAATAAGATGTATATTGGTGATTTATAATACAGAATGTTCTAGATTTAGACACATATCATTTAATATATATATATGTGTGTATATATTAAATAATAGAGTAATATGATAATAAGACAATGAGAATTACACATATAAAACACTAACTTTTAAAATAATTTTTAATTAACAATATTTACAATAATTCCAATCCTACTAAGTCTAACTTATTATGTAAAGAGATATTTATAACTTATTCTAGTACTTTTATTTAACATAAATTAAATAGATTACATTATATAATACTGATATTGTTTGAATTGTTAATACACAATATACATAGGTGCCTATATGTACCTAGAGTGACTCTAGGTCCTAGACAGAGATTATCAATACAGCTTAATTATTTTAGACTACTTTTTAATTAACAATATTTACAATAATTCCAATCCTACTAAGTCTAACTTATTATGTAAAGAGATATTTATAACTTATTCTAGTACTTTTATTTAACATAAATTAAATAGATTACATTATATAATACTGATATTGTTTGAATTGTTAATACACAATATACATAGGTGCCTATATGTACCTAGAGTGACTCTAGGTCCTAGACAGAGATTATCAATACAGCTTAATTATTTTAGACTATATGAATTATTTTAATTAACTTAAACAAATTTTAAATATATATTTTATACTAATTATAATAGAAATAATTACACCAACATATAGTATTACCTCACTAAGTTAGCTCGTAAAACAATTAATGTTCTTATAAGGAATTCTAGAGAATACTTGTTCTATGAATATTGCTAAACAATGTTAGACTACATATTATATATATATATACAATAACAGCATAATATAATGAAATTATAATATATTATTGATACACAAAGTGTAAAATTAGCTAAGATTGGTTATACTTGTTGTAGGAAGAGTAATATATTAAAATTAATATTATAATGTGTAGATAAACTATGGTAATATAATAAAATAATATTAAATTTAAATATATTGAAATAAATTTAATTATTCAATAGAATATGTGACAAAGATCACAGAGATGTACAGGTATATATACATATTATATATATATATATATATATATATATATATACATGTTATATATCTACCTGTTATATATACAAGGAAAGGTAATTAAAGCATAATATTCTACAGTGATCTCTATTTAATGATTCCTCAGCATCTCTTAATTACCACTGAATATTCATGAGCATGTACAATCTTAACTAAGATATTATTAGGCTATATTAAGATAATGTAATTCTGACTTAGAATAAGTTGGAGATTATGCCTGATAAGTGTACAAATGATACTTTACATGTACCTAAAGCACAGATAAACTATAATGTTAATTTAACTACATATCAAATGATAAGTAGTTATTAATAAATAGGGCAGATATATCATATGCTCAGCTCATAGAGCTACTGAGAAAGCTCTATGGTTTCTCTCTATCTCTATGGTTCAGCTATATACATGTATAATCAACATGCACGGTATAGTTTATTGATATGTTTAAATCTCTTACTTGAAATACGAGTTGAATACAACTACCATTAAGGATAAGGACAAGGATAAGGATAACAACAAGGGTATCATGCTTACTCATATTTTTTAAACTTTTACTTTACTTTTGAATGGTATTATCATAGTGCATTATGAAACATATGTATGATCCATGATTAGATATGTAATCGTTATATATTTAAATTAATGCAACAACTAATTTGTGAATGAATGATCACGATATTCTTATATTAAAATAACAATGTAATATATCAATGTGTATACCTATGCCTATTTAATAATAATAATATATTATTAAGAATGTCATCAGAACTATTATAGAAACATATTATTAACAAATTATTCATATTATATCACTACACTATATAAAAACGATGTTGCCTCGGTTACAGGTAAGGACACGATATAGATGTCCTCGGAATAATCAATGGGCGGGCTGGCAAGACATAATGATAAAGATGCGATTCAGGCACACGCGTATCTTTATTATAATTAATGAGGTGGTCAGAGTGTGACGTAACAGAGATAGCCGCAGTCCATTGTGTTGCGTCATCACTGACAGGTGTGTGGCCAGGGCCGGCTTAAGGGGGGGGGGGGCAAATCGGGCAATTGCCCGGGGCCCCAAATTTTGGGGGGCCCATGAATTATTTGAGACATTTTTTTTTTACTATTTATATGAAAAAAAAAAATTTCTTAACTATTTTTCTTATATATTATTAATTCTAATTAAAAAAATAAAAATAATATAATAAATTAATTAAATATAAGTCATTTAGGCCGATTTGAAGAGTGAATTTTACAAAAATTTCTAAATTGACACGAAGATATGGTGGAAACAGCTACATGAAGATTTTGGAGAACATGCTAATAGTGATAACATAGATCTTCTCACACATCTCTGATTGTTAGATCAAATAGTATGAAACCGATTGATAAATAATTGTTTGATAAACTAGAAGGTGATAAATGATAAACGTATTAAGGTATTATTAACCATAGTTAAATCTTAACAATTTATAATTCTAGAATTAGTTTACAAAACAAAAAGTAAACTTTTTTTTATTAAAATTAAATATATTTTAACTATGATTTCTGATATTTGTAAAGGATTATATTGATTATAAATTACGAAAAAAACGATATTCTATATAGATTTATAATTTTTATAGTAATTAAAAAAATAGATATTTTCAAAATAATTTTTCTCAAAATAATTAACTTTCTCTATCTTATGCTCGTTTTAATCAAATGTGTATATTCTCATAGTGTATATATTATTATAGTTGTATTAGTACACATAATATATATATATATAATAGTTTTAATTTTAATAGGATTATTCTGCTTTAGGTTATTCCTATAGTATTGTTAATAATGTCTATTGATGAAAGGGAATTATGTACATAAAATGATTATCTTTTTCAACATACTATCATTACAGAAAGATATTATATTTATTGAAACAGATATTATTTATAAATATATATATATATATATATATATATATATATATATATATATATATATATATATATATATATATATATATATATAACATACATATAATACTAAAGGCATTTTTGCAATTATCCACCTATTACTTGCAAATGAATGTTTAGATTGACATCACCCTCATCTATCTATATACAAATAAATACATACAATGGCGATATTCTTATTGGAGAATAGGTGATAAGTTATTACTGATAACTACATAATTGAAGAAATACAAAATTCAAAATATTATATTATATATCAGTGTACTCAATTCCATATATATCACATCGATATATATTATCGTTATTTATATCAAGTTAGGTAGGTATTATAGCCTACTATTATTATATAGGTATTTATTGATTTACGACATACGATTGTACGTTGAGATTCATTATCACTGATAATTTATCAGTTATAATTTATCACATTGGTCAATATTTAGCTACCGATCTATTAGAATGTTGTCAATAATAATATAATTATAATAGATTATAGAGCTCAAAGTTATGAAAATGCCAGCATATGTCTGGAAGATTCAATGACATGAAAAATATTATAATAACCATAGTCCATTGTCAATATGGATTCACATATCTACACTGTGTATTCCTTAAATCTGGTTGGTCAAAATGCCGTTAAATCTTCGACAAGTGTACCAATATTCTTTGCCTTCATCCCAAATCAATATAATTTATTTAGCCAAACTATATAAAGAATATATTAACATCTAGATTAAAGAAGAATATAATATTATTTATTAAAAGCATTATCGAATATAAAATTGTGATCGCAAGCAGATTCTGTTAATGCAGTCTCTTGAGGACTTCTTATAGGACTTAATTACATAATGTATATCTGATATTATATATGTTAAAATATAACTTAAATGACATTACTAGAGTCAACGTATTTATTCAATAAAATGCAATTTTAGAATTTGAGACTTCGATATAATGAAAACCGTGGAGCTAATTACTTTGTAGAATAAAGTCGATCAGAAAAGTATTGCAATTTGGTTACATTGAGATAATAGCGGTAATACAAATATTTATGCACTCTATAAATCAGTGGTTCCCAACCTATGGGTCATTGAGTATGTTGTGTAGGTCCTGATCCAATTTCTAAAAAATAATATAAATGTTTTTATATGCAAATTGGATTTATGGTCGAGAAAAATTTAAGATGGAAATATATATTTAAATGTATATTAATTTTTATATGATTATTTTATGATTAAAGTATAATAATAACAAAATAAAATTTGTCATTGGGTCTTGGTATATTTTTTAATTAAGAATTATAAAAAAAGGGTCACGGTGAAAAAAGGTTGGGAACCACTGCTCTAAATATATATGCGAGAAAAGAAATTATTATGAGGAGTTGATTAAAGTATACAAACAAATTACAAAATAATTAGTATAATGATAACATATAATAAAATTGAAGAGTTATAAATATTAGTTTTTGTCAAAATGGACCATTTAATATGTTATTAAATTATCATGGGGCCCATGCGTTTTTTTTGCCCGGGGCCCATAGTATGCTTAAGCCGGCCATGTGTGTGGCAGGCGCGCATGCGTAATAGTGTGACTGTAGTCGTACGTGTGTTTGAGCGGCGCATCAGTAGGTAATGTACACATACGCACGAACGAGCTCGTAGTGCGATGCGTATACCACAGGATACATAGAGATTTCTTTTGTATACGCGCCTATAGTACACTATAGTTTTATCGCTATGATTGGTGTATAAAAAAGCGGCAGCGGCCCTAGCGTAAAACGTATTAAGTAACACGAGATCACGTGATAAATACGTGTGTTACGTAATGACACGTGATGGATGCGCCGCACGTGACTCATCGTTACGATGATAGGGGGATGTGTATAGGTAACGAGTACGACTGAATGATATACTGATTGACATTTCCGCATCCCAAGTCTGATAACCTGCAGTGGTTTAATCAAGTATACTACAGTATATATATATATATATATATATATATATATATATATATATATATATATATATAAATATATATAAATATACGACTATGTACATTGTGGTATATTTCTTTTCAATTGGATGTATATATGACTAGCCTCCATATGGAATCCCTGCTAACTCTCAGTATGGCTGTAATTTCCATCACAATAACAGTATGAGATTTAACATGTGACAAGGATTTAGAGGCGTGGCTTATATTTTATAATCGAGAAGTCTGGTATCACGATGACAACATATAATATCGTGATGATATTTCTATATTTAGACATATTTTATATAGGTTTCTTACATTAATCTATAATATTATAACGTTATAACTTACAGTTAATTTTGCATTAATAATATAAGTTATTATTATATATTGTTATTAAATATATAATATTAATAATTATATTATATAATATATAATAATTATATATAATTACATACTAATTAGAATTAGCACAAGTGAAACACCTATATGTAATCTACTAATATATATTATACAATATCAATAATATATGTTTTATTTCATATCATGTTATAATAACATATCCCAAACATGATTTACTCAGTATATTTATTATTAATTTCTATTTAAATATAGAGAGAATATACGGTGATATATATTGCAGATATTATTCAATTATTAAGAATATATATATATATACAGTCAACTCCCGATAAGTCGGACTCGCAAGGGACCGGGAAAAGTGTCCGACTTAGCGAGATGTCCGACTTATCCGAGATTCAAAATATCATGTAAATAAGACATTAAATGTGCAGCGCTAGTTAAATGGTTACCGAAATATGGAATTATGCAACAATCAATAACATAAAATGTTGTATTCAAAAATATGACTTACTAAAATTATAATATTCATTATTTAAAGTAAACATTTCTGACAATTATAAAAAGTCCAACTTATCCAGTATAAAAATCATAAAAATGAATATAATAAGTGTCCAACTTATAGAAAAGTCCGACTTATCCAATACAACTTATCCGACTTATCCGATTAATTTAACATGGAACTATAGTTACAAATCCAACCAAACCAACTTAATGTGTCCGACTTATCCATAGTCCTACTTACCGAAGGTTATCTGTATATATATATATATATATATATATATATATATATATATATATCTAATAATTGATTATGTAATTAAATGCATAATAATTACATAAACCGTATGGTAAGGGCAATTACCTTTAATCATTTTCAATATTACATGATTGGAAAGTGAGTATAGGCTAATTATAGATGAAATAAATACATACAAGACAATACATAGACAATTTGTTACAACAGTTTAACATACGATGTAGTACCGCATAGAATGGAATATAGGATAATTAAAATTTAAAAAATCATAATAAATATACTTGCTTAATTCATATTTATGCAGCTGTTATTGTGTTAAACATATATGCTTATACTTATATATAGAAGATATATACTAAATAAAAATTAAATTAAATTATTTGACTATATAGAATTATATATATATATATATATACAGACATGTAGTATGTGATTTACACGACCAATACACACATTTTGTTAATATTTGGTATTGTATTATATTTTATTAATTTAAATACTCTATAATAAAGAGTAGAATTAATACAATACTACAACCTGTTTTAAATTAAACTATATAAACTATAGTTTATATATATTATGTATTTGTATATATATATTATATATAATTATATATTAATATATATATAACAATATATATATATATATATATATATATATATATATATATATATATATATATATATATATATATAGTATTTGTGTCATTGTAATAAACGGACATTTGTCCATATAATTCAAGGATATTTAGTCGGTGTAAAACACGGACATTAGTCACCTTATAGGTATTTGTATACATATTAATTAATATGTATATAAATCAATTATTGTTTTTGTAAACAAATATAACTAAATTATTAAATATCTAAATGAAGATTAATTTCTATATTATATATTAACTTATAATTATGTTTTAAATTTATCCCTTGTAAAATGTCAAAAATCATGTAAAAGCTTGAAGTTTTTACACGATTTAAAACACGGACAAAAAACACAAACAATTGCGGGCTCCCTTATAGTATGAAATGCTAATATATTATCATTTCATTTGTTATCTATTAATAATCTATAATTTAAATAGATAGGGGAAAGTATCCGATTACCGATCCCTAAATGAATATTTGTAATAATTTGTGCAATATTAAATATAGTATTTGAAATTTTGTAAGTAGGGTAATATTATGGCAATGAATAATGTGGCTATTTTACATTTTTGATATAATTATATATACAAGAATAAACAGGGTGTCGGTAATTGGATACATGTGCCTAATACCGACCCCCTTCTCCTATTACCACCCCTAAAATAATCGTGGTATAAATTATTATAGTATTATATTATCCAATAAAAATAGTAGATATACATAAATATAATCAATTATAACATGCACACAATTTATTTGTTATTGAATTTATGTTTTAATAGTAATATTACATTTTAATTTAAACTTTATAGTATTTATATTAAAATAGAGTATACTCTATTTTATATTTTATATATATAATTATGTAATATTTATTTATTAATCAGTATGTATATAATCAACTGGAATCATGAATCCTAAATCTATATTAATGATACATAAACAACTTACAACATATTTTAAAGTAAAATACGGATCTATTATGATTGGATATTATAAATCACATGGGGTCGGTATTAGGGTAATAGGAAAATAATATGAGTTGCTGTAATTAAGATATATTGGTTAATAGTTATTCAAATTAAATTATTTTAAAAACAGCATATTACATTTTATCAAATACAAATTGTAGGATTGAATATTTTGTAAACAATTTACTTATTCATATTTATCATTAAATTACTTACAGTTCATGTATATATAATTTTTTGATATCTCTTATAGTTACTGATATACGAGAGGGGGTCGGTATTAGGAGGGGGTCGGTAATCGGAGACTTTCCCATATATATACATATATATACATATATATATATATATATATATATATATATATATATATATATATATATACGGTATACCGTAATAGATATATAGGACATATACAGAACATTACAATATAAATATCCTACTATTATTGAATATGAACATGATACCGGTGCAGGCTGACAAACAGCTCTTAGATGCAATGAAAGCAACCGTGATTAGCTTTGTTATCACGTGATGTCCGAAGAACACGTGATACTGTTCAGAAGATCACGTGCTTACGTAGTCAGGTCACGTGTGCAATATCATACTTCTATTGTAGGCATTCTCCGCCAATAAACATATAATAATAGCAATAGCAATAATACAATAATGACGGTTAATGTACAGATTACAGTGTACAATATAGTTAGTGGTTCTCACTATAGTTAGTGTACACATTGCTACACTATATTTACTAAGTCACTATAGTTTATCATTATCAATATTATATAATATTTATTTTTATTAACTTATAACTATGATTATATAAAATCATTATCACTGATATAATTATAATTATATAGACATATAAACGAAATATAATTTTGTAATACTTATTAATAAGATTATATAATTTATATTTATATTTATATAATTTATGTTATTTATACATAATTTTATCGGATTTTAAAATATTATTTAATATGATATCATAATATAATTGTATACTTTTATATATATATATATATATATATATATATATATATATGTATATATATATAATATTTGTTATTTTATATTATAATTATATAAATATATATTTATTATTTATATATATTATTATTATTATTATTATTATTATAGTGATTATTAATGTATATCGATTTAAATAGCATGATTATCACATGCACACATATACATAGCTAACCCTGCCACCACCACACTACAATCATTGCCACTATAGTGGATTACCATCACCCTTACAATAACAATAATCAGCATCACTAACAAGCACAGAGCTAGAGAGAAATTTCTCTCTAGCTATATGCTAACATGGAATGATACTAAAAAGGTTACGGACATGCGCAAGCGTTGATCAACACACGTGGTAGTGGTGAGCGATAATAAGATAATACCAATATTGTTATTAATAGAACTCGCTAGGTGGCGGCGTCGCTGTTGCATTGTTTACCGACCTATGACGTAACAGATGAGCATACCGCATACGACGATAGCGTAGGAAACCATCTGTCTATTGTCTCTGTGCCTCTTGTCGTCCACGTCGTAGTTGTCACGTGACGGTGTGCTGCCACTGCTGGTGCTGCCGCCTGGGTTCATGTCGGTGCCGCTGCTGGGTATCACGTGATGTGGAGGTGGAGGAGGTCATGTGATGCGGTAACTCCTTCTACAACCGATTCGTAGTACAGTTACATATGTCGATATATATTGACATTATAAACAAACAAAATATATATATATATATATATATATATATATATATATATATATATATATATAAATGTGTGTGTGTGAGTGTGAGTGTGTGCGAAGCACACTGAGCGTGTGTTATTTGATAACATTTAATCTTTGTGGATTCCTTTTATCCAATCCAGGAACTTAGAGGAAGTTACTTATGAAAAATAACTCTATTATCCCGTATAAATCGCTATGGTGGTTAAGGTTCTCATGAGATAGGTGTTCTGCATAATATTGTAGATCAATAAAATATTTATAACTATATATTACTATTATAAAAATAATTTAATTTGAATAACTATTAACCAATATATCATAATTATAGCAACCCATGTGATTTTCCTAATACCGACCCCCTAAATTACCCTAATACCGACCTCATGTGATTTATGATATCCAATCAAAATAGATAGGTACTTTAAAATATGTCATAAGTTGTTTGTGTATCATTGATATAGATTAAGGATTCATGTTTTCTGTTGATCATATACATACTGATTAATAAATAAATATTAAATAATAATATACCCTATTTTAATATAATTACTATAAAGTTTAAATTTAATATTACTATTAAAACATTAATTCAATAAAATATAAATTGCCTGAATGGTATAATATGTATTTAATAATATTAATAGTATTATAATATGTAATTATATGTATGTATATCTAATATTTTTATTGGATATTACAATACTACAATTAGTTATACCACGATTATTTTAGGGGGTCGGTAATAGGAGAAGGGGGTCGGTATTAGGAACATGTATCCGATTATCGACCCCCCTGTTTATTCTTGTAATTATAATTATATCAAAAATATAAAATAGCCACATTATTCATTGCCATAATATTACCCTAATTAAAAAATGTCAAATAAATATATTTAATATTGAATGTGGTTATTACAAATAATAATTTAGGGGTCGGTAACCTGAGACTTTCCCCTATATATATAAATGTACAGATTACCGTCATATGTCCGTTGGAGTGAGGTTATGTCCTATATAATGTTATTGTTGTGGTGTAACGTGATACACTGGTTAACGTCACGTGATTTCGATATGTGTTGATCACGTGATGTGGAATTAGCGAAAGAAGGCGTGTTTATATGTACACGTGTTAAGACGAATGTGTTCGCTAGAAGTGATGCTAATTTTAAATTCAATTGTAAAATTGTGTAATTAATAGATATGGTGATTAAATTAAATATGTCATTTTATATTTTGTTTTTATCCAAGATGGCGTTTGATGTTTAAAAAATGTATAAAAAGGGTATAAATTATGAATTATGAAAATACATTATTATGAAACGCATTAATAGAGACGATACATAAGGTTTCCATAATGAATAGTAGTACAACTTAATTAGCGGATACCTGTGGGTATGTATAATATATAATACTTTTTAATTTGGAATTTTATTAGTCGCCGTCTGGTGTCAAAAAAAGGTGTCAACAATTTACATGGGAAATATAGGGAAATAAGTATACTTATTATACATTTAATATATTAAATTACAATAATGTGTATTTTGTATGGACATAATTAATATACGTGAATTATATTTTTTTAGTATGTAATATATGTAGTTTATAAGAATTGTATTATAGATTATTTTTTTTAATATTCTGGGATGTTTTCTTCTATTTATATAATTATGGAAAATATTTGTTTTAATATAAAATTATCTCAATTCAAGTCGTGAGAATTAAAGTAAATATTTTAAATAAATGTATACAAAAATAGTAGCTTCATATATGGTAACTAATCGAGATTAATTGTGTATGTATTTTACATATAACATAATAAAAACTAAGTGTCATATGATTTTGACATATTTGTTCGTCATTTACGATATGAATACAATAATTGATATTTCATAGAATTTATTTAAAATATAAATGTATCCACACAGAGTTATACTTAAACAATAGCGAGGAAGAGAGCGAGGAAGAGAGCGAGGAAGATGCGCTAGTAGAGTGTGTTTGATAGTAGTCATTGATATATTGGCATGCGTGTATACACGCCTATAGGCGCGCATACCTATGCGTGTACGTGAATGTGAGAGTGCATGTATTTTATCATCGAGTGTGTGTGTGTTTTATATGTGTGTTTTATTTATTAGATTATGTATACATGTACATTCTGTGTTATAATGCGTGTTTGTGTCCTCTATAAAAAGCAACCATATCGCACATACTATATTATGCTGTGTCAGCAGTACCACATGTATTATGTACATAATATAGTGTACAATCATAAACTTTATATTTCACACTCCACAGTGTATACAATATAATATCTACACTATCACATATATATATACATATATATATATATATATATATATATATATATATATACATATATATATATATATATATATATTTATATATTTGAATATGAATAATTATTTTCCCGAATATTTAATATAATATATGGAAGTATATTCAGAAGATATAGCTTATATTAATTCTATCCTTATAACAAAATATATCAAATATCGATGATATTATAATTATAATATATTATATATAATAAGAATGTAATATACGATTATTAATATCGATTATATACTTATTAATAATAATATGAGTAGCGCATAATAATAATAATTATGTTTATGATAGTAACAAACTAATAAGCTTTAATAAATAATATTATAAAATCATATATATATATATATATATATATATATATATGTTATTTAATTTTATTATTTTCAAATGATTTATATTTTTTTGTGTATTTTGTTATTTTATATTTTTTTTACACAATAGAGAACGTCTAACGTTATTTTTGTGTCTAAATAAACATTCATTCATGCATTCATATACGTATTATATATATAACATTACAAAAGTATATCGTATACACTCTAACAGTGACACCCTTATTACGATATGTACAATCACGTGGTTATCATGTGAACCACGTGACTATCTATAGTACACAATACGATGATACCACGTGACACCATCCTACACGCTCGTCACGTGCGTATTAGTCACGTGAGATGGTAATAGCGACATACACACACATACAGACCGACAGACAGACATATGATAGCGCTGATAAAGATGTGCATGTAGACGTCGTTGTTTACGCTCGTGTTAGTGTATATGTAACATTGAGACATGCGTGTATGCAATTGTATGCACTTGTATATATATATATATATTCCATACAATGTATTTCCTTAATTAAATATCTATTCCATTATTTCTATTGTAATATGATAACAACATATTTCGACATACAACTCGTTAGTTAATACTATTGTTCGTGTATGTGTACATGTGTACCTAATAGTGTATACATGTGTAGGGGCGTCGGAACGATATTTTGTATGGGGGGGGGGGCTATTTATTTATATTTTATATTATATATCCTATTATTTATTACTAATATAATTACTAACTATATCTTATTAATATCGCATACCTCTTTAGTCTATTAACCCTTTAATATGCAATTAATACTATTTAATTTGTATACAAATGAGTAGGAATATATTAGAAAATAAATAATAAACATTACATAATTTATTATTATATAAATATAGATTATTATTTATAAATATACCCATCTCAATTGTGTGAATTATATTTTGATTGATATTTGCCAATACTAATGCATTTAATCTACTATCTAGCATAGTAGATCTTAACAACGTATTTATTATTCGTAGCTTACTAAATCCACGCTAACATGACACATAACATGAGGGGCAAACCAATAAAATTTGATCAAATCTCTTATGCCAGAAAATATTTTTTGAATTTTAGAAGATTGTTCCATCATGTATATGTTTATCCTCATCAGATGTTATTGAACTTATTGATTGATTTGAACATATGGAAATTCGATCTTTCAATCGTTAATTCTTCATACATTTTGTAATAACATCTGTTTAATGTAGAAAATGAATAGGATTAATAGGATTAATCTAAAAAAAAACAAACCTTTTTTCATGAATTATATTATTTGTAATAATGATTACTTTAATTTATAAGAATGTATAAATAATGTTTTATTAGTATAAAATTTGGTTTTAGTTTTCATCATTATGTAATTAAACAACTCAGTATATTTTATTCTGTAAATACTAATGATAAAGTATATTAACATATTAACTGATAATATCTAATCACATGCTTATATTAACATAACATCATAATGTTATATTATTTTATCTAGATGAGGTTACCTACCTTACATAGTCTTTTGAACTTTCATTACTATTCATCTCATACATATTTATAATAATTCATATTATATGTGTTATTATTATTCTCTGAATTATATATACTTAGATATACTTAGAAAATTAAATTACATATATTTAAAATTAAAATAAATTATTATAATATTTTATTATAAACATTTATTATAAGCTATTTTGTATTTTATAAAATGTTTTATATAATATGTTTATAAAAGTATGTTATTAACCTTGAATCAATATAAAAACTTGTATATATAAAATATAAAATACTTTTGTTTCTATATCTTCAATGAATGTGTGCAAATTATTTCTATCATTATTCAATTTAATTAGAATCATCTTTACTATTATCTGATCCTTTATGTTTATTTAATATTGATTTTTATTATGATTATATAAAATTATAAATATATATGCTTTCAAGTATATTTTTTATAAATGTTACATTCAATAGTATTTGTTGGTATCATGAAAGCTTAAACCTTCATATCCAAGCTTTCAAATATCAAACTTTAAATATTCATAGAACAAATATTTGACTTATTCATATTTTTTAATAATAAATTTACAATATATTTGTGGTCATTGGTAATATAATACAATTCTTTATATTATTTCAGTGCATTGATTAAACCACTATATTGATCTAATGTTGTTTTAATACATGATTTTCGCAGTCCATCATGTTGGGAATATTGGTTTCAATGTATTTGCTTTGTTATTATTAGTATTATATATAATCCGGAATTTGATCGTTTGTTCATATAATAATCCCACATCATGAACCACTCTCAAGGCTTTTCTTATATTTATATTATTATCTAATGATTATTCTATTAAGTTTATGCGATGAGATCCACATTATGTATAAAAAGTTAATGGCGGTCTATTCATTATTATAGTCTTTACACTATTATATTGACCAGACATATTAACTGCACCGTCATATGACTGTATTTTTAATTTAGAAATAGGCAAGTTAAGATGTTAAAGTTCAGATAACATTAAATTTTCTATATTTAAGTTGTATCCTCAGTCATATTGCATATTAATATGCATATGTCTTTAATTTCTAGTTTTTATGTCAAATATCGAACCACCAAAATGTCCTTATCACTTCCGGATATATCTTGAATTCCATCACATTGAATTGAGAAACTTCCATTAATATCTTATAATCAAATATTTAATAATTCAGATTTATGATATTTTTAGTTGAATAATTTCATTCTTAATATCGCCAGATAACAAGTATCTCTCAGAGATCCTCTCATGAATATTATCATATTTCATAGATGGGGGGTGGGGGGCAAAATATACTTAGCCCCCCCATATGTTTGGTAACATTCTTTAGACATTTTTTTTATTAACAAAGACAATATACTAGATTTAATATATATAAAATGTATTAATACACATTTCATGGGGGGGGCAAAACATACTTAGCCCCCCCCCATATTTTTGAATGGGGGGTCCGATACCTTCCGCCCCCCCCCCTGTTCCGACGCCCCTATACATGTGTACCCAATCGTGTGCCTGATAGTGTACCCTATCGCGTGTGAATACGTAAACAATAAAGAAATAAGACCGCAGATTAGTAATCTCGAAGTTAAGTCTTAATTCTTATAAGTTATAGTTGACTATTACTATAGTTGATATAATAGTTGATACTATAGTTGATATTACAGTTGATATTATAGTTGATATTACAGTTGATATTATAGTTGATATTACAGTTGATATTATAGTTGATATTACAGTTGATATTATAGTTGATATTACAGTTGATATTATAGTTGATATTACAGTTGATATTATAGTTGATATTACAGTTGATATTATAGTTGATATTATAGTTGATATTATAGTTGATATTACAGTTGATATTATAGTTGATATTACAGTTGATATTATAGTTGATATTATAGTTGATATTATAGTTGATATTACAGTTGATATTATAGTTGATATTACAGTTGATATTATAGTTGATATTACAGTTGATATTATAGTTGATATTACAGTTGATATTACAGTTGATATTACAGTTGATATTATAGTTGATATTATAGTTGATATTATAGTTGATATTACAGTTGATATTATAGTTGACTATTACAGTTGATATTATAGTTGATATTATAGTTGACTATTACAGTTGATATTACAGTTGATATTATAGTTGATATTACAGTTGATATTATAGTTGATATTATAGTTGATATTATAGTTGATATTATAGTTTATATTATAGTTGATATTACAGTTGATATTATAGTTGATATTACAGTTGATATTATAGTTGATATTACAGTTGATATTATAGTTGATATTACAGTTGATATTACAGTTGATATTACAGTTGATATTATAGTTGATATTATAGTTGATATTATAGTATATATTATAGTTGATATTATAGTTGACTATTACAGTTGATATTATAGTTGATATTATAGTTGATTATTACAGTTGATATTATAGTTGATATTACAGTTGATATTACAGTTGATATTATAGTTTATATTACAGTTGATATTATAGTTGATATTACAGTTGATATTATAGTTGATATTATAGTTGATATTATAGTTGATATTACAGTTGATATTATAGTTGATATTACAGTTGATATTACAGTTGATATTACAGTTGATATTACAGTTGATATTATAGTTGATATTACAGTTGATATTATAGTTGATATTACAGTTGATATTATAGTTGATATTACAGTTGATATTATAGTTTATATTATAGTTGACTATTACTATAGTTGATCCGTTCATTTTTTCGTTACAAACAAATAAAAACAACAATGTTAAATAATACCCGAGACACTAATTAACCACGAGGAAAACAATGTCCAACATAAATGTAGTTACAATAATAAAGTAAATGACAAATATTGTAAAACATTTTATATTCCGTTCTTTAATAACTAATATATATATTCAATGAATATTATTCATATATAACGAAATATATATATATATATATATATATATATATATATATATATATATATATATATATATATATGTAAAGTTACTTTAGGTAATACTACCTTTAGGTAATACCTACCACAATATATATAGTGACAACTAGTATTCAAAATGAATCAAACTACTGGTACTTAGAAGCTCCAATCACAAACAAATTAAACGTGAGCTTCAGTTCGGGTTCAAACAAGGCAAGTTTCAGTTCGTAGGTATTCAGTTCTAGTTCATTTCAAAAACTAGTAACCACTAAGGACCTAGTAGTGATGACCACTTCTAGAATGCCGTAGGAATATACATAAGACTAGAGCATATAGGCTCATCGATGTTTATTACGATGTCATTACGATGTCGTTTAATATCAATGATGACTCACTACCGTTGTGACGTAGTATGACCTCTGACCTCTGTAACGAGTGCGCGCATGCGTATACAGCGACACGCTTAATGCACATGCTCAGAGCAAGAGTGGAGAGGTGTAGCCTACCTATATACACTAGATTTTCAGTATCGGTTCTGGTTTTATATGATACGTATACATCTCTAGCTATGTATATATATATATATGTTCATAAGTAATTGTATATTCTATAGAATTAATCGAGGTGTGAATACTTATGTCATAAACGATGATGTCACATTAATTTTTTATCAATATTACAATCATGATTGTGGGTCAAATATGCGTGAATCTTCAGATTTATGATTAGATAATTATCACTTTATTATTTCTCAATTAAATATTTTCAAATGTTATTTATAATTATAATTAAGTAGATATATATATTAATAGCTATTTTCAAATTTAATTTAGATTGTTTAAATCTGAGATAACAGGGGTGTCGATATTATGCAATTAGGGTGAAAATGTATGAAAATGTATGTTGCTTAAAAGTGTATAACTTTGTATCACATTATGAAAAATACAAAATATTTTCGGCACATTGTAAATATAATTAGATCTATAAGATTTATTTTTAATATTTAAAATAACTACATTTTTAAATGATTGAGAATCGATATTGTACTTTTAAAATTTCATAAATTCAGTTGTTTGAGTTGTAACGAAAAAATTAGTTATTTGATTATAATTAAAAAATATAAATATTAAAAAAAAGTATATATACTTTTTTTTAAGTATACTTATATGAATTATAATTATTTAAGATTAAGATTTCATACATTAATTTTTTTTTTATTGGAATTATATTTTAGGAGATCTCTAGGGTATCGCTATTGCTTGAATGTCGATATTAGAGCATCTCCCCTATAGGGTACTACATATAGTAAGTTTTTTAGCACCGGATTGATTGTGGCTCCCTTAATATATATGTCTATTTATATTTGGCAGTAATATGACGCCATTACACGTCTCACTGTAGATTGTATGATTTGTTATTGTTGATATCACCTACGTTGTTAACCTACGGGTATGGCTAGTTCTCATGTCTACGTATAATTTGTCACCACTTCTATTCTAATAGGATTCGATACATCATTGTTGCTAATTAAGTTTAGAAAAAAAAGTATTTTTTATTTATTTTTTTAATTTTCAAATACATTTTAATCTTTTATAAAAACAAGTATCTTTCTTAATTATATATTTTATTATGGGGGAGGGGGATTATTATTACCAACACTTTTTTGTCTATTTAATTTATTTTATTTTTATTTAAAAAAGAAAGGTATTTATTATTGTATTATGTTTATTTTTATCCGAATGAATATAATGATATGACATATATGACACTGCACAATGTGCACATACTGTCAGGAGGTATCGAATGAATATCAATATTCTCAACTGATGTCATTCATATATATATATATATTGTTAAAATGTAAGACAGTATAATATTGAATATTATATGGAAACTAACTAATGTACATATATATATATATATATATATATATATATATATATATATATATATTTATTGTAGAAGTATAACAGCCGAATAAATCAAACGGAATAGTGTAATGGCCGTTAGTAATTAGCGAACACTAATATATAGCGAACACTATATGTATAGTATACACTATATATGTATATATATATATATATGTATATATATGTATATATATATATATATATATATATATACATAGTAAACTATATTATACAAAGTATATTATTTGACTATATACCGTATAGTCAAGTATCTAATGCTATAATAGAACCACTTTAAAGTGTTAAAAGCTTATCGATATTCCATTGTTAGGGTTGAAATCAATATATTAAGAAATACCTATCAAAGTATATTATATTATATAACATATATATATATATATTATATATGATTCCTGATCATGGTCCATTCCTGTGTGAACAAGTGTGAAAGAATAAATGAATTCAATACGTTTTTTATTTCAATAGCTACTGATCTACAAGATAAGTATTTGCCAATAGTTAATAGTGAAAATAGATAAACCCACGATATATCTATAGATATTTAAAAAATCCTCAAAAACATACATTTTATTTTTCACCTATATCTGCTAATGATATTTTGATAACTATTAGAGATTGTAAATCTAAATCTTCATTATATTTTAGTAACATTGACATGAATATAATCAAAATTGTTTTAAATTTAATTTTAGATCCATTTACTTACATTTTTAAATTAATAATTTGTCACTCTACTATTCCAGATAACATGAAAATATTAGTAATAAAGGAAAACAGATGATATAAATAACTATACCGATTGCCTTATTATCTCAATTTTCAAAGATTTTAGAAAAAATATTTTCTAATAGATTTCTACATTTTATTGACAAACATAATTTATATATGACAAACAATATGGTTTTATTAGAAATTCTTCAACTTCGCACGCACTCTATAGAGTGAATATATGAATCAAACTTAGAAAGAAATAATATATTAGCCCCATTATTTCTATATCTAAAAAAAGCATTCGATCTTATAGATCATAAGACTATTAAACAAATTAAAATATTATGGTTTTAGGGGCAGTACTGCTCGTTTAATCGAGAGCTATCAGCAAGATCGAATGTTATAAACTATAATAGATAACGACATTTCTGGAAATAGTATCATTAATGTTGGGGTACCTCAGGGATCCATTTTATGTCCCTTACTTTTTATTTTATATATAAATGATATTCATATGACCTTACATAATTTAAATACAAATGTTAACCTTATACTTTTTGCAGACGATACATCGGTTATCATTAGTGAACCAAGTAATAAGACTCTATGCAAAAGTTTAAATTTAGTTATTTTTAATTTTTATGAATGGTTCACTAATAATAGATTAATATTGAATATTGATAAAACAAAAGTGCTACCTTATAAAGATGCAAATATTATTAAGAGTATATCATTTAATTCAACAAAAATATTCTTAGTATCAAGTTATACTTTTCTTGGAGTTATTTTAGATAATAATTTAAAATGTAAAGAACATATAAGAAATTACCACTGTTATACATATATATTAAGTAAGCTGAGCTATTTACCAATATATATTTTAAAGCTACTTTACAATTATTATTTTTTGCTTCATATCATGTATTGTTTAGATATTTGGGGAAATAATCTTAAAAATAACCTTCAATGTATTTCAACTTTACAAAAAAAGGCTGTTAGAATTGTAAATAAAAATATCTTTAAAATTGTCAATAATATTTTTATTTTAACTAATACTAACAATTTATTGTTATGTTCTAATATATTAAAATTTAAAGATTTAATAACTCAAACAAATATGTTATTCATGTACAATTAACATTTAAAGAAATGCCCAAGCAGAATATCATTATTATTTACTAGATATAACAATTTAAACAAAAATAATTTTCATAATTTCAAATTACCTTATATAAAATCAAGACGTCATCATAAATCATTATCATTCAAAACCCTAAATCATGAAATAATGTATATCTAAATAAATTATTATTTACAAAAATGTATAACAATTTTAAAAAATATTAAAAAACATCTTTTATCAAAATATGAAAATCAATTAAACAATTGATTATCTAATTTTGTTTTTTTTACGGGTTTATTTAAAACTTCAGCTTGTTTGTTTTAGTTTTTATTTTGTTTTATTTTATTTGTTTAGTTATACTATTCCTTTTATAGTTTGGCATTCGGAATTCAATTTGTTTCTGTGATTTGTTATATAACATTACATATTTTATTTTTAAACTTGACTTATTGATACATATTTTTATTCTTTATATCTTAATTATTTTATATTTACATTTTTTTAATCATGAGAATCTAACTTATCTAGAATATGATGATTGGGGAAGTTCTCACACAAAAAAAAACAAATATATTTGTTTATTAACTTCTCCAGTATTTCATGCTAAACAACATGAAATAATATATCTTATTTTTTTATTTATTTATATATATAAATATATACGTATGTATGTTATTATATTGTTACACGCGGCTATGTATGTGAGTACGTGGATGCAAACGTGGCATACTCCAATATAACCCAGGGCGTGAGTCTCGCGGGTGTGTATATAAGTGTATATATGTGGGCGTTTGTAGGCGTGTTTGTAGGCGTGTTGTAAACATACATTACGTGCATGAATATTATTAATTCTTCATTAGTATCAATAGTAAATATTAGTTACTAACTACTATAGTATATTTCTACTACTATAGTAACTGCTATAGTTACTTTTGTATACTATAGTAACTAATAATATAGTACAATAGTTATGTAGGGGAAAGTCTCCGATTACCTACCCCTAAATGATTATTTGTAATAACTTATTCAATATTAAGTATATTTATTTAAAAATTTGTAATTAGGGTAATATTATGGCAATGAATAATGTGGCTATTTTAAATGTTTGATATAATTATATTTACAAGAATAAAAAGGGGGTCGGTAATCGGATATATGTGCCTAATACTGACCCCCTCTCCTATTACCGACCCCCTAACATAATCATTGTATACATAATTGTAGTATTATAATATCCAATACAAATAGTAGATATACTTAAATATAATTAATTATAACATACACGCAATTTATTTATTATATAATTTATGTTTTAATAGTAATATTACATTTAAATTTAAACTTTATAGTAATTATATTAAAATAGTGTATATTATTATTTAATATTTATACATCGTATATATTTATATATTATATATATCAATGATACATAAACTACTTATAAGTCGTATACATATAGTACTAATAATTATGTCGTATACGACATAATTTAAAGTAAAATACGGATCTATTTTGATTGGATATTATAAATCACATGGGGTCGGTATTAGAGTAATCATATGGGTTGCTATAATTAAGATATATTGGTTAATAGTTATTCAACTTAAATTATATTTATAATTATTATAAACATTTTTTGATATACAATATTATGTTCAGTATTACATTTATTTTAATTAATAAAGTATTTACAATGATTTAAAAAAAGTTATTATTCAAATATTTAAAAAGTAAAAACAGAATATTATATTTTATCAAATAATAATTGTAGGATGACTATTTTTTAAAACAAAATACTAATTTGTATTTATCATTAAATTACTAACAGTTTATATATACATTTTGTTGATATATCTTATAGTTACTGAGCTACGGGAGGAGGTCGGTAATCGGAGACTTTCCCCTATAGGGGACTATATATAGTATACTAACTATATTATATATTTATATACAAGCCTATAGTGCACATAGGCGATAGACTATATATAGTATAGGCAATATACTACTTTATGTATATACAGAATACCATATAGAGTATAATATATATCATATTTATATACGTACGTAATTGGCTATAAACGAAGGACACTTACGAATATTAGTGTAAATTAACAAATAATCGCGGTTTTAATGATCAACAAGTATAGATTGTCAAGGACATACTTGCGTATGAGACAATCTTCTTATTGTTATACACTATGGACATGCATAGTAGATTTATAGTTTACGTAAATTATAATCACGTTATTACTCTTCAAAAAGCCTTGAGACTCGATGTATGTGTCCTAATATGGCCGACCATTACATATAAAGTATTATTTATATAGAAAAATAATCAAATGCATTTAAAAATAAATAGTATTTGTTTGAAAGTATGACATTAAAAGTATGTGTCATGAGATACATCGATTTAGGTCAAATACAAATCTATAACATATACATGCATATGCAAAAATAATATATGCACAGAATATAAGATGCTAATGAGAGGCTATTAAATGTACTATATATATATATATAGCCAATTAGTATAATGATTACAATTATCATATACAATCATATATAATTACGCCTATATATATATAGTTATATACGAAATAGGCGTGGCCTCTATAGATGTGGGTGGGTGTAATATAAAATATCAATAATTATTATCTATACCAACTTGGTAAATCGTATATGTATAATTAGGTCTCTCATTATAATGATCATTATATATATAATACTTATATATAAATTATAAATATATATATATATATGTTATGATTTATATGGATTTGAGTGAAGATAATCTGTAGACTATATACAGCCTTATACCTTTTTAAACCGTTATTAATAACGTACAGGAGGTATACCTTCCTAAAGTATACTTTAGTCTTATATAACTTACGTCATATATAATATATAATATATATATATATATATATATATATATATATATATATATATATATATATACAGTCAACTCTCGGTAAGTCGGACTACGGATAAGTCGGACTTCTCGATAAGTCGGACACATTTAGTTGGTTTGGTTGGATTTGTATCCAGTTCCATGTTAAATTAATCGGATAAGTCGGAAAAATTGGATTGGATAAGTCGGAATTTTCTATAAGTCGGACACATATTATAATTATTTTTATGATTTGTATACTAGATAAGTCTGACTTTTAATAAATTGTCAGAAATGTTTAATTTAAATAATGAATATTATAATTTTAGTAACTAATATTATTGAATACAAAATTTTATGTTGTTGATTGTTTCATAATTACACATTTCGGTAAACCTTTAACTCACGCTATAGTATTTCATATCTTATTTGCATATAATTCTGAATCTCGGATAAGTCGGACTTCTCGCTAAGTCGGACACTTTTCCCGGTCCATTGCGAGTCCGACTTATCGGGAGTTGACTGTATATATATATATATAGTATACTATTTAATATACTATAATATAATATACTATATATAATACTATATATACTATATATAGTATATATACAGTATCTATATATAAATGCGGTATATATTACTCTACTATAGTAGTTGCACTAGTAACTTCTATAGAAGTTCTAGTGATCATATCAGATCGACACATATCGCATGCTATGCACAACAAGATGGTGAACTGCCGTAACGAATTCTATAAATAGCCTTTAATAGGTTCTAACGAATACGCTGGGAAATCTGAATAGAGCATAACCTATCGGTGGTGATGAATATGACCGATATTGAAGGTTACCGATTTGGAACAGTATACTGTATATAGTATATAGTATATATATATATATATATGTATATATATATAGACTATAGTATACTACACAATATATTGTCACTTAAAACTGTTCCGAATCGGTAACCTTCAATCTCTATCTGGTATAGACACTACACTTTAGACACACACTAACACACAGAGATAACGAGTTGATAGATTACTAACATAGTATCAATAACAATTACATGGATGTTATGTAGATGTATTACGCAATAAACATCCACACACACACACACATACATATATATATATATATATAAGTGTAACTTATTAATGATAATTGATTATGAATACATATAACGTGTTAATAACGTCATTAATGTTATATTTACATATATGTGTTCATACGTGCATATGTATGCGTTCATACATATGCACGTATGCATAATCGTACGTGACTTAACACGACACCAGTGTGTGTGTGTATACTACTACACACATGTGTGTGCGGCCCCACATTGATTGCATGCACCTAACGCTAGCCCTAACAAGTGTCTGAGGTGTCTTTCGTGAAGATGACACTGCATGCTGTAGTTTAA
The DNA here is from genome assembly GCA_964019155.1 of Osedax fenrisi. Classification (NCBI taxonomy): domain Eukaryota; kingdom Metazoa; phylum Annelida; class Polychaeta; order Sabellida; family Siboglinidae; genus Osedax; species Osedax fenrisi. Next base: position 5,937,927 of record OZ025240.1, on the reverse strand, counting down.
CACGCCCATATTACCACCGGACACATAATAAACATCAATACACATACAACATGCATATATCGAGATATATATATATATATATATATATATATATATATATATATATATATATATATATATATGACCTTCTATAGATGCTAATCCGATTATATATATAATAACAAATCTATATCCATATATACTAGTGATGTAAATGATGCTCAAATCTAAAGCATAATGCAGTCTCAGTCTCAGTTACCTAAAGTCTCAACTCGGCTCGGGCTTATTTTGTTACAGTCTCGGCTCTGCTCGGGCTCGCTTGGATAGAGTATCGGCTCGGCTCGGGCTTATTTTTTTTCTTCCGAAAATGAAAGTATCGGCTCGGCATCAATAACCAAAAGTCTCGGCTCGGCATCAAAAAGCTCGATATTATTTACACCACTAGATGAAATTTACATTATTATTCACTGAATCGCGAAGTTGGTTCAGATTATTTTTTTTAATTTATGTAAATATGAAATATATAAAAATTAGTATTAAAATGTAATTTCAAAAAATAATCATTTCGACTCGGTAATGTTTTATAAAAGTCTCAATTCGGCTCGGGCTCATTTGGCTAGAGTCTCGGTTCGGCTCGGGCTCGTTCGGATAGAGTCTCGGCTCGGCTTGGGTTCGTTTTTTTTTTCTTCCAAAAATGAAAGTCTCGGCTTGGCATTCAAAACCAAATGTCTCGTCTCGGCATTAAAAACCAAAAGTCTCGTCTCGGCATCAAAAGCTCGGCATCACTTATATCACTATAGTGATATAAGTATACCTATATGTGTAGTACACCTATATGTGATGAAAGTGATATAGTATACTGTATACCCATGCATTACTGCTACTGCAGTATACTGTACGTGGGTTAATAACGTATTATATGTAATACATGTAGCTGTGGTCAATATATCTATACCTATAGGTTATAGGTTATGAGTATACAATCATGTATGATTTGCATTCGGCTTACTTTACTAATTAGTATACTGAAGTATATTAAACGTTTGTGTTTATACTAAATATGTATGTTTATAGAAAACGTGTTGAATAAAACTGTTATATCGTATGTCTTATTGTGTTATACTTTCAATAACAATCGTATTGTGTCAATTCTTTGATAGTCTACCCAAGCATTGTACCTGTAAGCTTTATATAATGTGATTGTATGTGTATGTATGTGTTTATACAGATTTAGTAAGTATATATATACCGTGGTCTACTAAGATATACAGTAAAGAGACTGCCTATAGGAACGAAAACAGTAGTCTCGATGCATAGGCTTTATTATATAATTATTAATAATATAGTATTAATAATTATATAATAAAGCCTTATTTGTGAAGACTATTGGATATATCCTATAATTATGCATATAAAATATATGTTGTACAGCTGACTATCTATAGCAATAACTATAGGTTTATATATATATAATACCTTCATGTATATTGATACACAATAAAAGGCGATTTGATATAAATAATATAGGTAAAGGCCTAAAATGTAGATCACTTATTAAATATTAAATAGATTCAGTATTATTCCATATCTATAATTATTCATAAACCAGTACTGTGTTATAATATATGACAATATATATATATAGAAAATAATATTAGTAAGTAATTTTATCTACCCTATATGAGATGATATATAATGTAAGTATATACTATATTAGAATATAATATCTATAGATATATATGGTATGTGGTAATATATTATAATACATATTATTATAATAAATAAGTTTGTATAATTATATTGCATATTCGGTATTTAAATAATGTAATATGATGTATTGTATGAATGTAGATTTCAACTTATTATATCATATTGCATAATAGTCAATACAAACAATACACATGTTTCGATGATTAAATGAATCAGATTGTATTAAAATTAGTTAAATTATTTAAATTATAAATGATGTTGCAATATAGTTTGTAGGTATAGCCTATAGATATATTATATGTATTCCTATAGGATTAATACATTACTATTTATCAATTATTTTCAAATTATGATATTCTATGGAATGCATATACATTATTTAATAGTTATTATATACTTGAATAATTAAAACCTTATTTTATGAATACAGCCGGATGTTTATATAGAAAATTAAACACTAATAGTGGTAAAAGTAATAATATTACTAATATTAATAGTAATAATACTAGTAATAATAATGGTAATGGTAGTGTTTGAGGCCAAGATAAATAATTCTAGGATTCACAACCTAGCGATCAATAGACTTAATCTGACGATCTTAGGTGGCGGTACCGTCTATGATAATAATAATAATAATAATAATAGTTTGGCGCGTCAACACGTGAGAAAAGCGGGCGATGATAGGATTAGATTCACATACGACCTGTAAGCTACGTATGTGGTGTGTGTATTAGTGTGTGTATGTGTGTGTAAGTGTATGTTTGTATGTGTGTGTGTGTGTGTGATTATATGTGTGAATAAATACCTAGAACACTGATCTAGGTTAATCTGTATACTCAAGAATATATATATATAGGTATATCTCACAGGTATACCTGTATATATGAGCATCAAAAAATACTTGATAATATAATCATATACTTCATTATGTTTGTTTATTATTTATGTGTTTGTTAATATTATAATGTAATGATTTCTTTTATGATGCATGAATAGGTAGTCTATATATGTATGTATTTACCTGTTATTTCTGGAATTACTTACACACATTTATATATTTATATATTTACACATACATAAACACACACACACACACACATATATATATATATATATATAGTTATATAATAATACATATATAATATACATAGTATATATACGTATATGATAGTTTAGTATACTATAGGTATACTATTAAGTATACCTATATGTATAGTATCAGGGTTGATGGTTTTTTCGGTTTTTACATAAACACATAAAACATAAAAACCCCGGTTTTTATCGGTTTTTATCGGGTTTTAACGGTTTTTATCGGGTTTTATCGGGTTTTATGGTTTTTACAATACAAACAAGTACAAATTATAATTTTTTCATAACAAAAAATTAACTAAATTGTATTATTTTCATTATAATTTTAAATATATAGTCATCACATAATGGAAGAGTTGGAATCGTAGAATATATTATTTTTGATTGTTACGAGTATATTATATATATATTATATTATTATTATATATATATATTATATTATATATATATTATATATTATATATATTATATATATATATTAAAAAAAATATTAAATATTATCAAGCCTATCAAATATTATTTAATACTATTATATTATTGTTATCATAAAATAGATTATTAGCTATATGTAATTAAAGTGGTCTTGAATCAATAACAAGGTTGATGGTTTTTTCGGTTTTTACGTAAAAACCAAAAAACCTGGTTTTTATCGATTTTTATCTGGTTTTTATGGTTTTTTCAAGATAAACAAGTACAAATTATAATTTGTTCATAACAAAAAATTAACTAAATTGTATTATTTTCATTATAATTTTAAATATATTGACATAACATAATGGAACATAATTATTATTCAACATTATAATAAATTTAATAAGTTCCTCAGTTAAAAACCATTATTGTTAAATAATTATAAATGAATAGATATCATAATTATAGCTATTTAAATAAAAATATAATATCAAATGTAATTATATAATATGATTACATTTGATATTATATTTTGATTCATATTTATAACATTTAATTTGATAATATAATAGTTAAAAATATTATAGTTATTTTATTTGCGTTTAGAGTATTTCGGCTATAGCCACACCCATAGTCCTACCCCTTTTGAAATCTCCGGCTACAGTGTCTGGTAACCGTTACAATATACTAAAAATTATAGTCTAAAATAGTACTTTACTTTATATTATTTAGTAAAATAATTAAGTTTGGTAATATTTGGCTATTACATATAAATAACTATTATTAATAATAATGTATTATCATAAAAACTCTAATTTAATAGTTAAATTAATTTGTTAAAAACCGTAAAAACCGACGAAAAAACCAATTTGAAAAAACCAATTTTAAAAACCGAATCAACCCTGCTTTTAAAGTAGTGCTTTACTTCATATTATTTAGTAAAATGATTAAGTTTGGTAATATTTGGCTATTACATATAAATAACTATAATTAATAATAATGTATTATCATAAAAACGATATATTTTTACATTTCAATATATAAATAATTCATAATTAGAATATTCTGCCTAATGGTGGCGTAATTAAATTTGTTATCACATCATTGTATCGTAGGCATGTAAGTGTAATTAGATGAGAGTCCTACCCACTCACTGATATAACATATAATGTAGGCAATTATAACTTATAATTTAAAAGTTAAATTAATTTGTTAAAAACCGTAAAAAACGTAAAAACCATAAAAACCATGGTTTTTACAACTTGAAAAAACCGTAAAAACCGACGTAAAAACCGACGTAAAAACCCATTTGAAAAAACCAATTTTAAAAACCGAATCAACCCTGTATAGTATACTATTCTAATTTAACTAAAATATTTAACTTGCAATTAAATAAATAGAAATTATAATTATTTGTAATATTAGTAATATTATTTTCTATATATATAGGGGAAAGTCTCCGATTACCGACCACCTCCTAATACCGACCCCCTCTCGTATCTCAGTAACTATAAGAGATATCAAAAAATTATATATACATGACATTTTAGTAATTTAATAATACATATGAATAAGTATTTTGTTTTAAAAAATATTCAATCCTACAATTGGTATTTGATAAAATGAAATATTCTATTTTTACTTTTTAAATATTATTTGAATAATAATTTTTTTTAAATCATTGTTAATACTTTATTAATTAAAAGAAAACTTAATAATGAACATAATATTGTATCAATACAATTTTTATAACTTTTATTAATTAAAAGAAAACTTAATACTGAACATAATATTGTATCAATACAATTTTTATAACTTTTATTAATTAAAAGAAAACTTAATACTGAACATAATATTGTATCAATACAATTTTTATAACTTTTATAAAAATAATTTAATTTGAATAACTATTAACCAATATATCTTAATAATAGTAACCCATATGATTTTCCTATTACCGACCCTCTAAATTACACTAAATTACACTTTTCCTAATACCGACCCATTGTGATTTATTATATCCAATCAAAATATATCGGTATTTTACTTTAAAATGTGTCGTAAGTTGTTTGTGTATCATTTATATAGATTTAGGATTCTTGATTCCAGTTGATTATATATATATATATATATATATATATATATATATATATATGTGTGTGTGTGTGTATATATATATATATATATATATTATATGTATACTTACTGATTAATAAATAAATATTAAATAATAATATAGACTATTTTAATATAATTACTATAAAGTTTAAATTTAAGTTTAATATTACTATTAAAACATAAATTCAATAAAAAAATAAATTTCGTGTATGTTATAATTAATTATATGTTTTGTATATCTACTCTTTTTATTGGATATTATAATACTACAATATTTATATCACGATTATTTTAGGGGGTCGGTAATAGGAGAAGGGGTCGGTATTAGGCACATGTATCCGATTACCGACCCCCCCTGTATTTTCTTGTAAATATAATTATATCAAAAAAAATTAAAATAGCCACATTATTCATTGCCATAATATTACCCTAATTACAAAATGTCAATTAAATATATTTAATATTGAATAAGTTATTACAAATAATCATTTAGGGGTCGGTAATAGGAGACTTTCCCCTATATATAATAATAATAATATAATAATATTTATTTATTGAAATCTCATATATATATATATATATATATATATATATATATATATATATGTTTACTTACTTGCTTAATTTCGAGGATGATCTTGTCAGTCTACTCGAGCATTATATATATATATATATATATATATATATATATATATATATATATATATATATTTAATACAATACAAATAGTGAATTAAATGGACCCCTCGAGAAGTCATAGACTATTATACATGTTATAAATAACTGTGAGGAGACATACCCTGGAAGAATATAAATACATAGACTTAGGAAATATTTTATATTTAAAAATAAATTAATTTGTATTACAATTGTATATAATTAAGATATATATATATATATATATATATAAAAAAACTCTTAAATAAGCCCACTTCGATTTCTCCCTCCGATCCTGATCAATTGTATATGTGTAAACTATAAAGTATATACTACGATTATCTATGTCCAACTCCTGGGTCCAAACATTTGTAATATCATCTCATATTCCCTACATTATTATACTGTCCCTTATATTTTTTTAATATATATTTTTAAATTTTTAAACAAGTAATAATTACTCCGATTCTTAAAAAACCTTCACTCGATCCCGAATCATTTCTTAATTATCGACCAATTCTCAGCTACCTTCGATGAGTAAAATGTTGGAAAATAGTTTTCAATTAATCTGTAATTTAATCGCTAATAATCTCCATATTCCTCAACAAAGTTGTTTTCGCCGAGGAAACTCCACAGAAACCGCAATACATTATTGATAAATACAATTTATGTCATCACATATCCAGTGCTTTCGATACGCTTGATCACCACATTATACTGTCCCGGCTATATCTGCTTAGAGTTAGATACCTTGGCCTATCATGGTTTACTTCATATTTATCTGACCGTAGAAGTAGTGTAAATATATATATATATATATATAATACGTTTTCTTCCCATTCTCCTATTAAATATGGTGTTACATCAGGGATCATACTCGGTCGTTCACTTTTTATATCCACTACCATCCATAATATATAAATATCCAAATATATATTACTAGGTATATTACCTATCTATATGTAGATGACATACAACTATATATGTTTCTTCCCACTAATTCATCACCAGGTCTCAATAATCAACTCTCTAATTGTGCTAATGACATTAAAGAATGGCTTATTTATATTCTCCTTAATTCCTCCAAAATTATATTGTTGAATCTTTCTCCATCTCCTACTTACTTCCCTCATTTTATTATTGATAACATTATAATTTCTCATTCTCCTAATACAACAGGTATACTTTTTGATTATACTCTTTTCTTCATTCCTCCTATTACTGCCATCAATAAATCTGCAAATTATCATCTATTTAAAATTAGAAAAATACGAATATCAATTAATGTATATATTAATATAACTATAGTTAATTCCCTTGTCCTCTCATGCATATATTACTGTTCCTTACTCATCATCAATCTTCCATTATATCTTCCATCTCTCTCATAACTCGAGTTATTAATTCATCAATCCGTACAACATATAACCTACGTATTCGAGATCATACCTCTACTTCCTCATACCAACACTTACCTCCATGGTTCCCATTTAACAAACACTCTTCTTATCGCATACTATCTATTGTTCATTCCTCAATATACTCTTTAAATTGTCCTTCCATAGGATGTATACATGTGTGCCTCTCTAGTACAAAGATCTTCCCTTCCATCTCTTAGAAACCATGCATAGCATCTTCTATCTATACCTATTATCCGGTCCTCAAAAATGAACACTCGGGACCTGAGTTAACTCATATACTTATATTGGTCCTACATTATTGAATTCACTCCAACCCTGTATTATATCCATACATTCACAAGAAATGTATACAACAATTGATATCAGGTGACAATACTTATTTTATTATTTATATAATATAATTATTATTAATGGTATTTATTGTTTACTTACTTGTATTATTTGTATTTCTATATATATATACTTTTGAGCAATAATTTATGATATATTTAAGTGTTTAAATAAACTATCAATCAATAAATATGTAGTAAGTATATATTGATTTGAACCCTATGTATATGGTACTTGATTAATAGCTTACAACAATAAAATATTCAATAATAAATGTTATGCTGATATTGTTCACATGTATTATTCTTAGTCCATTTGTTCCAATGTGTGCTACTAATTCTTTTACAGTATTATTTTACTGTTCCTTATATTATAACGTATTCATAGCAATTTATATAACCTATAGGTTATATAGGCTATATATAGGTTATATAACATATATGTATAATATATATATATATATATATATATATATAACCAGTGATGTAAATCATACTCAAATATAAATTATCGATGCAGTCTCAGTTACCTATAATTTCAAACGGCTCGGGCTCGTTTTGTTAGAGACTCGGACTCGTTTTTTTTTTCCGAAAATGAAAGTCTCGTCACGGCATCAATAATCAGAAGTATCGGATCGGCATTAAAAAGCTCAGCCTTATATACATTCCTATAGGATTGCATTCCTAGTTAATATGTGTGATAATATTAAACTCTCTGAACGTTCTTCTATAATGGACTATAGTCCATTATAGTCTATTATAATATATTTATGTTAAGATGGATATCTCTGTCATTGCTGCTATTCATAATGTAATAGTTTGTATGTGTGTGTATTATCTTCATCCTATTACATTCTATAATCGCTTACACTTTTCATTAGATATTAGTGAGTTGTTTTAATTACAGGTTGTAGTCGACCATCAATAAGTTATATGTGTCGTCAACAAATCTCAAGTTTCAATATAATATAGATATATATATATATATATCTATATATATGTATGACATTATCCTGGCGTCCTATATATTACATGAGATATTAAAGGAATATATTCAGAATACCTGCGAGTGATATACCACTATATACATATAAGCATGCCTAATACTAAAGGGGTTAGGAAAAGCTTGTTCACCTCATATATGGTGTAGTGTAGTAGAAGTAAAACTGACATCTAACACTGACAGCTCTTAGCTATTGTATACCTACTACATAATGTTATAATGTACTATAAGTTGCATGTAAACACTATTAGGGGTATTTCTAATTCGCCGTGTGAACACGTACATATACACGTGACTTGATTACTGTGACTCATTATTGCTGCCACAGTGTTGATAGTGTGAGAGAGTTGATTACTATGCATAGTATATTATAACGCATATATGCGGTATTAATATACTGACATTTATAATAGAGTTATAACTATAATATAGTGTATACACTTGTATAGAGGATGAATTATACTTCATAATAATTACATAACGAAATATATCACACATATATGTACATGGTGTACGAATTACAGTTATAAATAATATATACATACATATATATATATAATGTTTATATATATATATAAATATATACAAATATATATATAGCATAATCAGCATGATATCCCATATAGATAAACTTAATTTGTTCCATAAATATTAATATTAATATATAAAAAATAGAAAACTGATATGCGAATCGCGATATTCTATGCATAATAGATGCATAATCATGATAAATAGCTAAATGCCTATATATACTTAATAATATTCAACATAACAATAGTGATACATTATGTACACGCATGTATTCATAGTATGAATTGTGTTCGTGTTCGTTCCTAATATATATACCTAATTATACCTACAGGGAGGTTCCCTGTTATAATATCACATAGGCACCCTATAGGGTAACCAACTGATTATACCCGGGTTAATTAGGGGTTTATCTGTGAACATATCTTAATATACAATCTTAATAACACAAATGCTAATACAATACAATAAAGGCTATGAAATAAATAACAAAAACTAAACAAATGATTACACATTACGTAAAACCACAGATATATTATGTGCCTATAGCTGTGCGTGTAATCCATGCGTCACCACATCAATAGATAAGGTATAATGTGTAATGTTTCGGAAGATAATGTAGGTAAAATCCCAGAAAATGTAATAATCGAGTGTGGAATTCGTATATACACAAACACGTGTGTATGATACACATAGGTGTACACATATGTGTGTGCTTATTGCCGGTGTAATGCTGTGTGAACGTACACTGTAATACGTAAATGAATATATACATACGTATTCGTAAGTATTCAATATATATATATATTGAATACTACCAGGGAATACTCCCTGATACTACTTATTCCTATTTAATCCTATAAGACTATATAAGTATATATATATATATTAGATGATCAGAAATAGTCATGCTATAGAATCCCTATGGGGATATATATATATATAGGTATTGCTAATCGATCTGCAAGTATAGATTATTTTAGGAAAGCCCGGATTTAATGATAGTGATATATTAGTAATATATTAGTGTATACAACAGTAGTGGTATACCACAGTACTATATATATATATATATATATATATATATATATATATATATATATAATATACTGCATATAGTATATAGTACACTATATATAGTGGTATTATATAGTAGGTAATAATACCTACTAAGTATATTTATTTATTAGTTTATTTTACAAATATATTTATAAAATACATATTCGTACCATGTGTACGGTAAACTATACATCTATAGATTTATACAAATATGAGTGAGCATCACAATGTAAAATGTAAGAAATACACAGATTTAAATGTGCTTATTTATTTGAATGAGCTCTTTTAAATAGGTTAAAATAAGGTATCTGTATTTTATATATATATATATATACATATATATTCATAATATTAATTGATATAATATGATTTCATTTACTATGCGTGCACGAAAATAGATACATACATGTGTATTGCACATATACAGTTGATATGCCCGTATTAGCCCATATATTATACACCCGTAAAGTACAAACAATAACATATAAGCAAAGTGGTTTTCCACTTCCTAGTCATATTATTATATATACATAAATACATATGCGTAGATATATATATTAAATATATAAAATAGGTACAATATATACAATAATATATAAAATATATAATATATATATACAATAATGATAATAATAATAAACTACTATATGAGTTATAAGGTGAGTTATATTGAGGTACAATAATATAGTCTAGATATATATATATATATATATATATATATATATATATATATATATATATATATATATATATATATATATATATATATATATAGGTATACATATATGTAGGTATACATAAATATATTACTTAATTGTAAAATATCTGACATTGCTTGTCAATTATAGCGGTTATGCATTTAATATTATACTAAAACGTGTACTATATAAGGTATATATTTATACTTTGTGTATTACAGCTTATCCTTAATATAACTATTAAATTATAATATAGTAATGGTAGGAGAATATGTGAGGTGTTCTAATGAGTTTCTAAAGCAGTGGTTCCCAACCTTTTTTCACCATGACCATTTTTTTTGATAATTATTAATTACAAAAATTCCATGACCCAATAAACGATTTAATTTGTTTATTATTATACTTTAATGATAACGAATTTTTCTCAAACATAATATGCTTAACTTAATATGCTTATACAATTATTTATATTATTTTTTAGAAAATTGGTTCATGAGTCATTCAACAAAAGTCACCCAGCAAAAAACCCAATGACCCAAGTTTGGGTCATGACTAGTGATGTAAATGATGTCGACTTTTGATTTTGGATGCCGATCAGATATTTTCATTTTTGGAATTATGCATTTTTGAAATTACATTTTAATACTAATTTTTATATATTTCATTTACATCAATTTAAAAAAAATAATCTGCTCCAACTTCTCAATTCAGTGAATAATAATGTTAATTGCATCTAGTGGTGTAAATAATACCGAGATTGTTGATGCCGAGCCTAGACTTTTGATTATTGATGCCGAGCTGATACTTTAATTTTCGGAAAAAAAACGAGCCCGAGCCGAGACGAGACTTTAGGTAACTGAAACTGAGACTGAGATTGCATTATACTTCAGATTTTATCATCATTTACTTCACTAGTTATGAGTTATGAGTCATGACCCATAGGTTGGGAACCACTATTCTAAAGGTATGCAAACTTTATATAATTCGATATATATCCTATAGGAGATAATACAATGTATTATATAGTATAGAACTACAGTACTATATATATATATATATATATATAGCGGGAATGGGTAATGTAGGTTGAAGAGAGCTTGTTGAATAAATTACACATATCATTAATAATGCAATACTACATATTGCACGAACTTTAGGTTAACTAACGAGTTATAGAAACTACATTTAGCTCTTCATATCATAGTTATAGGTTATAACCTACAATAGCTATACTATATATTTGATACTGACTATTAAGTGAATAGAGAACCTAATTGAATGTAATGTGTCTGGTTATAATGCACAGAACTAGAGAGAAAGTTTTCTCTCTAGCTCTATGTTATAATGCAATACAAATGTGTAGTGTGTCACATCCAGTGTTTACCCCTCCCTGGTGTCCTTAAGGACAGCATGATAATAACGTCACGTGTAAGACGTATAATATGTACGGTATGACATTAGGGGATTAGGCTCTAATCATTAGGGGATATTGACCAATGAACTCTGTCCATCCATCGTACATATTAATTATATATATATATAATATAGTAAATAAATATATTCAGTATGGAGTATGGAGTATATATATATATATATACATACATATAATATATCTGGTATGTACGTAATATATTGATATACCAGTTACCACAATAACTAGTGTAGGTTATCTGCCTTCGAGAACCTACCAATATCATCGCCTCGTTGACCTTGCAGGCAGGATATCATATACATGTTTACATTCGTTAATCACATCTAATTAACGGTCGATACCTCATTAAAGGGTGTCAAGTGACGTGTAAGATGGTGGTCTGTGTGTGTGTGTGTGTGGGTGTTGGTGTAATGTGTGTGTGTATGTGTGTGTATGCATAATCGATATATAATTACGTAAATATACGATATGTAGGTGTATACATATATTCAATGTAGTAGATATGGTGCAATATATACATAGTGGGTGAAATCAAATGTGATATCAACGTATTTATTATAACCCCACACATATCCCCATAGATATGGGACGAATCCTTGGCTATGTGTAGCATACGCAGTGTATGCTTATAATGTTTATGACGTAACTTATGAGTGTTATGTAACACTTCCGTTCACTTGATCTATACGTCTGTGTATATGACACTTTTAATGGGTGACTCACGCGATGACTTACGTGATGACTCATTACGTAATATAAGCGATAACGATATATCAACCTCTAGTAGTTAGCAGTTAGTAACAATCTTCGTAATCTATAGACTATATATATATAACATAACATAATACTATGGTACACAGATTGTAAACGATAATCCATACCGTATACGAGCCGGTTCAATACATGCGAATTAAGACTTCATACACCTATAGACGTGTACTATAATGGCTACTGCGGTGTAGAGTAAGGAAACGGGCATTTCCTTGAAATATAATAAATATTGCGGCTGTATATATTATGTGTGTATACTAAATACACTGCAGTATTGTACAGGTTATACTGTACAGTGTACACACTATACATTGTGAATGCATGCATAGTACTGCTGCAGTACTCCATTACTGATGATATCATAGCCATATCGTATCGATTACGTAATTAAGCCGATGATATCATATTACCTCTATTCGGTTAATTGTACAGCACGGACAACGAAGATCACAATCTTCTCCCTGACATAGATTTGTGCGGTGAGAGAATTATTAACAGACATTCTTAACTTAAGAGAAAGATATATAGGAAATATCTCCTCTTCGGCCTACTGCATATAAGAAATTAAACTGGTAAATAATTCACCAACAGTAATACAAGTATGTAATAGTATATGTATATATGTATACTGATCTTTTTAATATAAATAACAGTTTCTACTTTTAACAATATGTATTTATAGTAATATAATACATGATGATTACTTGATTGCCATATTATACATTATATTCATATGATATATTAATCATAGTCTATGAATCATCAAGAATTGGAATACTATATAATTATTCAACAAGCTATACTCTACATATTACCATTTTAATAATATTATAAGTGATACATTTATATGTTTTTTAATAAATGTATTTATTTATACATATAGCTTCTGAATATCCTTATGTATATTAATTAAATATTCAGTAAATAAATACAAAAATAAGAAAATAATAACTTACTATAGAGTTACATTAGATTACATGGATTATTTAATTTGATTACAGCGAATATGTTATTCACATAATATTCTTAAATATATTACAGGTTGTAAAGTATAAAGATTAACTATAAAAATTAAATATATTTAAAGTAGAAAAAAATATTTCGATGCCCTTATATATACCAAATAATATATTTTATTTCTATTATCGATTATTTTTCGTTTATTTTTCAGTAAATGTAAAACGTTTAAATTTCATATTATTCTTGTTTATTTCAATGATAGTTGTTATCATTAGCAAATATTTATATATTAAACTTTCGACTACATATATTGACTTAAATAAAATATAAATGAAATAAGTAAAATATTTAAATGACATAAGTAAAACAAATTTATTTATTATAAAGAATAAACAAATTAGAATTATTATAAATATTAAATATCATACAAATGCTAATAACTTTATAGAAAATAATGATAAACAAATATAGGCATTAACAGTCATTTGCATGTGGTAATAAATTAGTGGCGAGTAATAAATAATAATTTGTTTCACATTGCATTTGATAGGAATTGCAAAAATGTAATTTATATATGTATAATTATATTAAAAATTACATTGATACAAATATGTAATATTATTATATATATATATATATATATATATATATATATATATATATATATATACCTATATCTATTATAATAAATGTATAATAGTAGAGGCGAATCAGTTATTAATTACATTTCTTTTTTGACAATATAATGGATAGATGATATATTACATTAATATTTACAATATATATATATATATATATATATATATATATATATATATGTATAATAAGTTATTTTTAATAATGAATGATTTAATAAACCATAATAGGTTATAAGAAACACATTTCTGTATTCTTCAAAATATATTACTAGTCTATAATATATTATATTACATAATATGATATAATAGAAACTAGTTTACTGGATTGTAATAAACTCTCATACATACATATAGGTTATATAACACATATATGTATATATATATATATATATATATATATATATACTCTAATATATTATGATGTCTAGTATTATAATAAATGTCATAAATATACTATATGTAACATGATGATTGATTTATTGATAGATTTATTGCAATTATTAATATAAGTATTGAGTAAACCAATTAATTATATACAAATTAATAATGATTCATATAGCATGTTATTATATAATATCATATATTATATATTATAGAGTACACTAAATATATAACTTAATATAGTTTACAATTAAGATTGTATTACAACTAATACCACATATAACATATTTATATATAAGTATATGATACATGTAAATTATCACACTTATGTTATACAAATAAAATATGTATTAGTCAAAATAAATACATACATATTCATATATATATGCATATTCTGGATTCCCTAAAAAGATTCAGCTGGGATAGAATAGGCTTTAGTTTAAATTTAACTATTATTAATTCTTGCAACAATAAGATATTTGTAAAATATGCATAAATATATACATGTATAATTACATATATTATTAAAATATTTATATTATTCAGAATATCTATTTATAGAATTTTCATAATACAACGATTAATGAGCCTAAGAGGTACGAACATAAGAATATAGAGAATAAGGCCGGGTACCACACATTACGAATATGCTCCTTTAAGAGGTCATAGCTTCAATGTATACATCGACTTACACGAGGGCAGTATAACGATAGATATATCGATTAACATATCACAGTTAAACTTATTATAATACGTCACTATAATGACAATAAATACAATTACTAGTATTAATAATACACATATAACTAGTAATGGAATATAATTTCACGACGATAAATATGCTAAATCTCTCACTTGTACCATCGCGTACATTACATGTTACGTTAAGCTACATTTAAACAGATAACTATTCAGACACTATATCACCTGGTAATATGACATCTGACACTATGACACCTGATACAATGACACATGCCACTATAACACATGCTACTAGTATATCTGACACTATGACACCAGACACTAGGAAACTTGACACCTTGTCAACTGACACTAGGAAACCTGACACTGGAACAACTACAACTATAACATATGACAATATGCCACATGATACCTAACACTTGGTATATAACACTATAAAACTTGACACTATGACACCCGACTTAATACTCACTGTCACGTTATTTCCGTAATAATGGAATTACTATACCTCAATTCAACATAGTAATGATGCAGATGTGTACATATATATACATATATATATATATATATATATATTTATATATATATATATATATACTGTTATGATACTAATTTTCAAGAATTAAATATTATACTATTACAATATATATTCATTTTTAGTAAATTTTATATTTAATTTTTACGAACATTATTTTCAAAATACATTTACAATTATTACAAAATATAAATATGTATTATTATAATAGTTATACTAATAATAATACTAATTATTATTATGCTAATTTAATTACTATTTAACATGACTTATTTATAATATATAAATAATTGATCATCAACTTAATAATATCAAACAGTATCTTATTCAATAGTATTTACTAAATACTAAATTATTTAGTAAATACTATTAATAGTATATACTATTAATTAATAAGTAATAGTAATAGTAGTAATAGTATTACTTTAGTATTCAATTTATAGTTAATATACAATTAATTATTAAATATACAATTAAAGTATCATACTGAGTATGTATTAATTTAATAGATACTAAGTTACTAAGTAACTAAGTATCATACTTAGTATGATACTATAAGTTGATAATAAAAGTTGTTCATCAAATAGTGTATTTAATATATATGACATATAATATATATTAATAATGTTAGTTTATGATAATCATTGCAACTATAATTTAATAATTTATCATATATTAAATTAATATATGATAATATTATAATAATTAATATTAAATATGTAATATAATTATTAAATATATAAAATATATTATTTAATAATTTAAAATTATTATAATATATTTTATATATTTAATAATTATACTCAATATAAATTATATTATATAATACTGTATAATTTAAACAATTAGATTAAATAAGTAATGATAACTTAAATAATTCATTTATTGTACACAAATATATTATATATAACTAACATATCAATTTTGAAACATTAATTTCTTTACTTTTAAGAATTTCTCAAGAAATATTAAGATGTATTTGTTTTTTCCTTATCAACGAAATTAATTATGTATATATTATTAATAATATAATCACGAAGAATTACATTTAAACATTATATATGTTATCTTATTAATATTAATATATTACTTTTAAATTGTAAACTTATAATTGTTACAAATATGTGAATGTTATATAATGTTTGGGTAAATTCAAAAACTTTTTTGTAAAATCAATAGATTCTTATTCGATGAAGTTATGTACAAGGACATGACTTAAAATGTAATATAATATATAATACAGTAGCAAATGGATAGCAGAATTATTATTGAATTTGGTTTTACTACATATGAAATATAAATAAACATAGTATTGCAGTATTTATATATAGTTATAAAAATGTAGAATTATATTACTATTATACAATAAATATTAAATCTTTATTTTAGACGTATTATACTAGACAAAATATTTAAATTATTAAACTTAAGATATTGTACATGATAAGATCAAATACCTATGATTGAAATGTCTATGGATAATATTTAAAAATATATAATCTTTGGAATATAAGATATTTATAACTTTTATTTAAAAACTTTAGTTTATTTTTATATGTACTTAATTAAGTAGATAAACTTTTTAAATACTATATTTATAATTATGCATTTTATTAAATATTTAGAAATAATATTCTTAATTTGTATATGTCTATTAGTATCATTTTCTTGGTCTAATGATGACTTATCAGAATTAAAAGATACCAATATTATTAATAATAAAGATCCTATAATTATGATATCGATTTTAATCAGGAATAAAGAATATTCCTTACCTTATTTTTTATATTATCTTGAAAACTTAGACTATGCAAAAAATAAAATAATGCTGTGGTTAGTTATATAAAATAATAACTAAGTGATAACTTAAGATGGAATTATAATAATTTATAAATATATTATTCTTTAAATATTATTCATAATTATTATGATAATAATAATTTAAATTATATTATTTATCACTTTTATAATTATGATTATTATAATAATAATTATTATTTTTAATAAAATAATTAATAAATTATATTTATAATAATAAAATAATATTTATATTAAAAATTATTTATCACAGGATAAGAAGTGATCATAATGATGACAATTCAAATGCAATTATTTCGGATTGGTTGACAAATGTAAAATCTCTTTATCATAGTGTTGATTTCATTAAAAGTGATTCTCCTAAATGTTAGTATTTTAATTATAGTAACATGTTATACATTTTATGAGACTATGTGTACTATAGTATTGTAAATACATTCAATTAATAAATATAGTACCATAATTATAAATATACATTTATTAGTAAATATTTATTATCTACCTTACCATACCAGGTCGAACTTGCTCGGTAATTCATGAGATGAATTTTCCACACTTCACTATTCTCCATCGCTGTTTTCATCTCATCTATCATTGTAAGATTCGTATCGTCTCTTAGTTGATCGATGTACGTCTTTGCTGGTCGTCCGCATTTTCGTTTACCATTATGTGGGTGCCAGAGTATTATATCGATTGCCAGTTCATTTTAGCTTCTCCAACAGTGTCCGGCAAAACTTAATCTTTGCATTCGTATTGATTTGCTATGCTGTGCTATTATGTTAAGTCCAATTTTTTTTGCTGCTAGTTCAATTTTCAGTAATAGTATTGGTATCATTTAAGGTATTACTTGTTACGGCAATGTCAAAGTCGGTGATTTGTTCTGCGGTCTGCTTCTTCTTTCAGTTAAAGTAAATCCGAGTTCTCTGTCATTGTCCAAAGATGTTTTTAGAATATAGTTGAGGCAGATTATAAAAAGAAATGGTGCTAGTGTGACTCCCTGTAACACTCCGGTGGTAATCTCGAAGAAAGATGTATCTCCGTCTGGTGAACGTACCATTGATCTAGTGTTATTATAGAGCATCATGATTGCGTTAACTGTTTATTCCAGTATGCCATATATTATAAGTATTTCTTTCATCTTTTTGCGGTTTATTGTGTCAAATGCTTTTGAAAAATCAATGAAGAGGATTGTTAGTTAGTAGTTATTTCTCTCGCTCTCTCTCTCAGTCACTAATTTTTTGACTGCAACCTGAGGTGTTATTACAGGTAGAGCTCCTTGATTAACCGCTATGTACGGTCGCCACTCCATACACATTTGCATAACAGGTACTGTACCTTGCCAAGGGGCACCCTGGATTTTGTCCGGCACTACTTATTTGTTATTCGAAGTTAACCATTATATATAAATCCGTTTCCCCTATCTGGGGGCCGGTGGATTGGAGTTATCATCACTACATCATCATATCAATTACGGATATAGATGAATAAATGTGGGCCAAAGATCCTACGTAAACTGAGCTCTCCACAAATTTCCACAAATAATATTATTAATATAATTATCTAATAATGTAAATATTACATTAATTGTATATAAATAATATCAGTGTATTGTAATTTTATCAGTTTAATATGTAATAAGTTAGTACAACTAATACATATATATCATACACATATACCACTTTACTTCTGATTACAAAACTACTACAACCACTTTTCAGTTCATACGGATGAAAACAACGAATCACATACTTGGACGGAGGAAAGGTTTCAGCACATCATAAACTTACGAGAACAGGCACTGGTCGCAGCTAGACGAGTTCACTGCGACCATCTCTTGGTTAGTCCCAATATAGATAGCATATTACATGTCGTATTGTAGATTTATTTATTAAATATATATTGCTTCTATGCTTTTGCTCTTCGTTAGGTACTTTAACTTAGTTAAACTGTTTTAACTGTTTAATTTATATTAAACTTTTGAAACCTCTATTATTATTGATATTTTTAATATAATATATATATATATATATATATATATATATATTTATTTTTAAATATATATGTTTTATTAGAACAATTATATTCTATAAATAGAATATTATTTTAAAAATGAATTATCAAATTTAATGAAAAAAATTATAGTATTAATATCATCTAATTAAATTGTTAGTTTAACATATCTCTTAGGGTTGATTTGATATTAATACATTATTATAAACTCTTAAAATATATAACACGTAAATATATGTTATAACTATTTTAAACACTATTTACTATATACTTTAATGATTTTACCTAACTTTATAATTATTAATAATTAGATAATAATATTAAATTAATAACAATTCCCAATCATAGTTTGAAATATGTAATCATATTTTTTAGTATTGATTCTAGAAAACTTATAATAATATTTTTGAATAAATTTATAAAATTAATTTAGAATATATCATTCCACTATCCACAATTTATCATTAGTGTAATTATGTATATCACTTTATTATTATAATTTATATATACAATACCTATACATAAACTAATTTAAATTAATTATATCTTATAACATATAATAATACGAACGCATGCATTATTTAACAGTTAATTGATGCGGATAACATAATAATGAATCCTCTAATGTTACGTCATCTCATCGAAGATAATCACAGGTCAGTGAATGTCTGATTGTCCTTCTTTTCTTGTATTTTCAATCTAAATTTTATATCAATTAAAATTTGTACCAATCGAGTATGATTTTCCTAAGGCCTGAACTAAATAAGTTTTAATTTCTTATTATAAATATTTAGCTTTATACTTTCTGTTATGTGTGGAATTTTACGACTATTTATAATTTACAATAGAAAACTTTCGACTATACATTTTCTATGATAAATAATCAATCAATAAGACTCTCATGTACCTAGTGGGTACTACATGCACATGTATACACACCTACATATGCAATGACTCATATTCACCTACACACTCCTACATACACACACACGCTTACACACATACCTACACACACACCTACACACATACCTACACACATACCTACACACATACCTACACACACACCTACACACATACCTACACACATATCCACACTCACACCTACACACATACCTACACACACTGCAGTGATATCATCGCTCCCATGTTAAACGTGACCACATCTCGCTTCTACTCCAACTTCTGGTGCGATATGAACGATAAGGTTTGTACGACTAGGGTACCCCACCCCCACCACCCCACCACCACTGCCTATACTGCGCGTGGTTGTTCTCTACAGACATGTCACATGCTTAATCAGGCTAATGTATAACGTAATAGTACTACAATCTAATATTACAATCAGGCTGTATTATTAAAAAACCCAATTATACGTTATCAATTTTGTTATCAATTTTGCAATTTTACTACACATAAACGTGTATCCTACAATGTCGTGGTACAATTCTTCATGTAATTATATATCAAATAAATCAATGAGGCACGCATTTATTTTGTTAAAACAGCAGCCTAATATTATACATATCTCTGATTTCTACGATCACACGAGAGTCATGTGAATGTTGAAACCTATTCGTTGAGGTCTACACACACAAAACTCTAGTAAAGAGGTCAACTAATACCTATTGCATGATGTATGAAATACATTCCTATACCAGAGAAACACTATCCACACTAATCTATAGTTTATCAAGCTAGTCACTATAGTTCAATAACACTAAAGCTGCATATTTCATAAATAGAATACTTCATCAATACATAAGTAAATGAATTGAATGAATTCACATATAAATCTCTTAATATCAAGCGCTGTATAGAATCGTAATTTATCATCTGTATCTATTGAATAGAATTGTTAAGGTTAAAATAGAATTCATTGTTTAGCATATAATATAGAATATAGTAATAATAAATCGTAGTTATTATGATCATTATTAATAGGCTTTACTACAGATGTGTAGAGTTCAAGTCTAACTACTATCCACTATTATAATCATGATGCCGTATTCAATAACAGCTATATTACCAAAGAACTGCAGAATATATGCCTATACTTGATAGGGATGATACGCACATAGGATCTCATAAGGTATCTATATATGTATATATATATATTGTTATTTTTATTTGGTGGAGTCCTTTCATCCCATCCAGGAACTTAGATGAAGTTTTCACTTATAACCATATATGGCTCTAATGTCCCTTCGAAGCCACTCTCGTGTTAAGGCATCTATGGTTTTAATGAGAGCCGATCATTTATTTATACACAATTATATAAGATCACTTCTAAATAATATTTTAATACCCATTTTATAAAATTAATGTATGGTTCGGACAGGGCTCGAACCCATGTCCTACTGATTGTGTGTCTGACACTATAGCCACTGAGCCACACAATCAGTGTATATATATATATATAAATGTTTACTAAATTCTCGTTATAGGTGGCGCTGGTTCATTCGACCTTCATGATCAATATGAAGAGGTCAGGAGTTGATAAGTTAACATATCTCAGCAAGGATAAAAATGTTCCCAATGGTTATGTATATTTCAACCTTCAGTTATTATTCAACTGGTTTAATATATTTACATACATTATTTGAATTCATCACAATATATTAAACATATTTATTCAGAGTAATATAATTAATTTAGTTATTATTATATATTAAAGTTTATACAAATTACTAAAAATTGGATGATTTAACTATTTATGTAATTTATAATAATTATAGATTTGACAGTTGAAATAGGTACATTTATTTTGATAATTTGTTATGTAAGCATGTAAATATATAGTTCCTACGAGTTTAAAAAATGTTAAATTTAACCTAACTATAATAGAAATAAGATAACATAAGTCTCAATAATAATCTTAATTAACTGCTTTCACACACACACACAAACAGCCCGATTTCATATCAATATCGCCAAATATAAAAATTGGACAGTTTCATTATGAACAGCTATATAATTACAGACTGATATAGGGATATATTAATTATTATATATTTATAGGGATATTTATAATTACAGACTATATTGCTTTATGCGTACGTTATTATATAAATTACCTATTCAAATCTTAAATCTGTGGCATACCTGATATCAAGTAAAGTATTTATTATATAAGGCTGATATCGGGCTTTTTTAGTGTGAAATCAACTTTGTTTTATTAATTATTTTATTTATTCTATTTAATTTATTATAAGAAATTTACATAAATAAAATAAAAATTATACATTTCATGAATACATAATACGTATATTTGTTTGTATATCTAAAATCTATATAATAATTTATATTAATAATATTATTAATCTTTTTATTATATTATTCTAGAAAACACTTTATTTTAGTATGACAAAATACTTAATAAGTATATTAAGAATTAATTTCATTTTTATGATATTGAAATATATTTATTTTCAAAACATTGCAGTTTAATTTATTAATATTGTTTATTATCAATCATAAAATACAATACTTATATAAAAGTTGATATACTTATATACTAGCACATATATATATATATATAAGTATGACCAAGTAATATAATACTATCTACTTGACATATTCCAATATATAGTTGTAAATCAATCTGGTGTAATAAATATTATGTATATATAGATAAACGTTATAATTATTATATATATATATATATTACTAAAAATATACTATCATATATTCTAATATGTCACTTATATTCAAATTACAATACACATTTATACGCTCGCTTTTATTAGAAGTCGTTTATAGCATATTGATAGCGATGCTAGCTAGACTAAAGTGAATCTCATTGGTTCACAGATGACATCATCCGATTGGCTTACAGCGCCAGACAGCTCGGTTTAACCACGTCCATCAGCAATAGAGAGTTTTACGGTTACCTATTACACTTAAGTAGCTATCTTCTTGCGTAGCTGTTTGTCCACTACCTCTCTACATAGGTACCCTTGGTTCAAGATGAGTAATCCTATTGGAAATATCGTGTATTTAAATATATTTCTATTACATTTATTTGTTTATAAACATAGCTATATGTACTGGTTGGATGAGACCACTTTTAATTAATTTATTCTTTAATTTTACATGTTAATTATGTTTGGTCAGTGAATAATTGATTCAGCATACATTATTAGTGTAAACTTATTAGATTTAATCTAACAATTGATTAATTACTATTAATATTTAAATATTCTACTACTAAATGATATACCTTAATTATAATTATCAATGTAATAATAGTTGATTTATTATTTAAAAGTTAATTAAAGAAAAATGATTAAAACGACTATCTTAACGATTGCTGTTAATTGCATAATATAATAGCATACACACACACATACACACACACACACACACACACACATACACACACATACACACACACGCACTAATACAAACACACACGTGTGACATGTGATAGGTTTCATGCCGATGCCCCTCGACATGGCTACCTCATTCGATCCGGCTAAACACGAACGCGAAACTTTCACTCATATGCTTCTGGAGGCCATTGCCTATGATAACGAAATCAACTCTTTATCTTATCTGTTATCACCTCCCGCCCCATTAGATGTCAATATCGATAAGGTTCTCTATATATAAATAGCTAATCTCATTATATATATATATTATATTATCGGTTTTAAAATCGCAATTTTTGATACAATTTAATATTCTAAAAACGACTACCTTATTGAAATCACAATTTTAAATATAACTGAAAATAAATAACAAATAACTTGATCATATAACTCAATCATATAACTTGATAATATAACTTGATAATATAACTTGATCATATAACTTGATCATATAACTCGATCATATAACTCGATCATATAAGTAATACACTCCCGCAGACATAACATTAACACAGCCCCTATTCTGCGTACATCACCAGATTTACGTGATAAACTTGAAGAGGAGACCGGAGCGGAGAGATAAGATGCTGGCTTCGTTCGCATTGCTCGGTATTGAAGCTGAGATCACCGAAGCTGTGGACGGAAGGTATAATGATATATGAATATATAAATATATATGAAGGTATAACTCATCTTAGCCCCATATTAGCCCCCCCCCCCCTGCCTCTCCCCATTAACCCATATTACCTCCTCGTATTGTATTGTATTGAGTTTATACATAAATATCTTAATATTGTATTTGTACCCAGCACCATAGATTTGTATTTTTAAACTACAAATATATGCCCATTACAAATAATATCTTAACATCTATCTAACGATACTTTACGTGTATTATCTATAGGGAACTCAACGATACCTATCTTAACGATATCGGCGTCTCAGTGTTGGCTAACTTTCAAGATCCATATAACCCGCGGTTATTGCCTAAGTACATCTGTTGTAGCTATCATTTATTGTATTGAACATTATGGTATATATATATATCTAATATAAAAATACAAATATAATCTAATATACAATTGCTATTTTACATATTAAATACATTTGCAATGTACTTATTCTTCTTGGATTAAAATTTCTTAATTATCTTCTAATAATTACGCAAATTATGCTTACATTAGAGAATGTTATATATAGACTTTTGCACACAATTATTTCTAAATTAAACTATATAATTCCTTTACTTTCAATATGATATTATATGTATTTAAATAAAGTCAGAATTAAAAAAAAAATAATTTTTTAATTTGAATTTTTAATAAATTATTTAAAACATATTCAATTTAATTATTAATGTTATTATTATAAACAGAATTATACTGGTAAATGTTATATAAGTACACTTAATTTATTAATATTCTTACATATTAATGTGTACTAATTAGTAGTACTAGATATAAGTATTTGTACTAATAATAAAATAAATATTTTCAGATCCATGACATTCGGAGAAATCGGATGTTTTCTTTCGCATTATAATATATGGAAAGACGTTAGTAAATTACATACATTAGTATCCCTGTATGTGATTTATAAGTGGAGATAATAATTAAATTAGCGCTGTATGTGATTTATAAGTGGAGATAATAATTAAACTATGAATAAATATAAATATGTGATTTGTATCTTACTAAAATATCACTCAAAAACTATAGTTGAGTTATAAACATAAATTAATTACCTCTACAGTAACTTTACTTTAATCTATTATATAACATTCAATATAAAGAGTTATTGTTTGATATGTTTTTATAATATCAATTTCAGATTAAATAATTTAATTATGTTAATACCATTAACAAGGTATTAACATAATATTTAGAAGTGATCTTATGTAATTGTGTATACATAAATGATCGGCTATTATTTAAACCATGGATACCTTAAAATGAGAGCGGCTTCGAAGGGTTATAAGCCATATGGTTATAAGTGAAAACTTCATCTAAGTTCCTAGATGAGATGAAAGGACTCAATCAAAATAATAACAATAAAATAACAATATATATATATATATCAAATGATCTATAACAATGTTATCTATTTTACATATATTCTATCATCATTTTATAAATAAATTAATATATTAATAATATGGATAATATATAGAATACAATATTTATAAAAAACTTTTAATAATAAGTAACATTTTTATTAAAATAATTTTTGATATAATTCAGGTGAATTTATGAGAAATGAAATTAGTCAATTTTTGTTATTGTATATTATAAAAATATAAATTCAAATTGTTAATTTTAAATATAAATCATATTTTTATATCAAATATAACAAAAAAATAAACATTTTTAATAGTACATAAATAAATAAATAATAATAATAAATATTATAGATTATTTAAATTATTTTATTATAATTTTATTAATATAATATCTATTTTATAATTTAATACTGTATTATTGATTTAATATATTTTGATATGCTTCATGTATATATATATATATGTATATAATTTTCTTTTCTATTATTACTTATATAATACATGTGACGATGTGAAATACAATTAAATATCATATAAAGTATAAGTGACAATGCTATTTATATAGTAGCCTTTACAAGTATAAGTGTAGATTAGATGTTATAGGCACCCAACATGTCCTACATATAGGGGTATTTCCAATTTTATATAAATGATGCTTTCATTTACATATATATATATATATATATTTCATTACATGCGAGAACTTATGTTTGTCAATTTGAACTCATTCACAATAGCCTATACATGTATTCAATGTTATTACATAACATAATAACGGTAACGACAGCATTAATTGAATGTAATTGTGTATAGATAAATACTTTACTTAAAGGGTGGGTAAACCCACTTAAAGTCAGTATTATATATATATATATATATATATATATATATATATATATCAGTTTAGTTTTGTTTGATTAAGTTTGGATTGGTTTGGTTTGGTTTAGTTGTAATATCTCAATATTTTTTAACTGCATTACATCCCGAGTGAGACTATAAAAGTTGTTGTTTTTGTTATTTGGTGGAGTCCTTTCATCCCATCCAGGAACTTAGATGAAGTTTTTCACTTATAACCATATATTGATCTAATGTCCCTTCGAAGCCGCTCTCATGTTGAGGCATCCATGGTGTTAACGAGAGCCGACCATTTATTTATACACGATTATATATGATCACTTCTAAATAATATTTTAAGACCAATTTTATAAAATTAATTAATGGTCCTGACGAGGCTCGAACCCGTGTCCTACTGTGTGTGTGTCTGGCTTAGCCACTGAGCCACACACTGTGTGGCCCACACAGGCAGTTAAGTATTATATATATATATATATATATATAATGAAAAGTCTTTAATTACCGACCCAAATACCCTTTAGTTTCTCAGTAACTATAAGATATATCAAAAAATTATATTTAATGGTAAATAATAATACATATTTTGTTTTTCAAAATATTCAATTCTATTATTGTATTTGATAAAATAGATGTTGGTTTTACTTTTTAAATAGTTTAATAATACATTTTTTAAATCATTGTAAATATATTATCAACTAAATATTTATAAACATTACAAAATTAAATCAATTTTAATAACAATTAACCAATTTATCAATTAACTATTAATCAATATGTATATAATCGTCTGGAATCATGAAACTTTTATCTATATCAATGATACAACTTGAGACACATCTTAAAGTATAACACGAATCTATTTTGATTGTATATTTTATTTCCTATTATTGACACCATAAATTACCTTAATACCGACACCATGTGATAATATAATATATAATATCCAATCAAAATAGATTTGTGTTTTACTTTAAAATGTTATGCAAGTTGTTTGTTTATCATTGATATATATTATGGATTCATGATTCCTGTCGATTATATATATATATTGATTAATAAATAAATATTAAATAATAATATATACTATAATAACTACAAAGTTTAAATTTAATATTAATAAAACATATATTCAATAAATTTCGTACGTATTGTAATTAATTATATCTATGTATATTTGCTATTTTTATTTGATATTATAATACTACAATTATTTCTACCAAAATTATTATAGGGGGTCGGTATTAGGCATAATTTTCAAATTACATATTCCCTGTTTATTTTTGTATATATGATTATATAATAAATTTAAAATAGCCATATTATTCATATTATTACCTAATTAAAAAAATGTCAAATAAATATATTGAATATTATATGTTATTACAAATAATCATTTGGGTGTCTGTAATATGAAATGATCATTTGTATAATTTATTATATATATATATATATATATATATGGGAACTAAAGAAATCACTCAAACTTATTTTTACTTTATTTATATTATATATATATTATTAGGTTGGAGTGAAATTTGAAATAATTATGGCGATATGGTTATGACTCGCGATAGTGATGTAACGTTATACGTGGAGAATAAATAATGTCACTAATTCACGTATAACGTTACATCACTTTCGTGAGTCATAACCATATCGCCATAATTATTTCAAATTTCACTCCAACCTATATATTATATATATATATATATAAAATGAATATTCATAAATATAATATAACTCATCCCTAACGTTATATATACATCATTATTATTGTACACAACCACAGATACAATATTACAATTATACATTCAATTAATGCTATATTTTACCATAGTTTATGATGTTATGTAATAACATTGGATGATGATGATGATATATATATATATAGGCTATTGTGAATATGAATTCATTCATATTAACAAATATAAGTTATTGCATGCATTGAAATGTAATAGTTGCAAATCATATTATATACTTTGTGATTTACTTTGCTACTCCTGTTTGCATACAAATCTTACAATGATACATTAACTTGATATTTTCTTTACTGCTATATAATAATATTGAATAATGGTAATATGTTTATAGGTTATTGTAAATTTATTCATATCAAATATGTTTCTAATATGCACTGAAATGCCAACCTTTCAATTCCCATATTGTAAATCTTTAGTACCAATTTACTCAGAATAATTATGTGTGTAAAATTAACTATCATTACTTTATTCAATAAGTCTCTAAAAATATATATTATTAATTTATTTTATGAGTAAAGATTAGTAATATATAATTATATACATAATTTGTTATCCTATTCAATATATTTTATGCAATCTTTTATTTTTGTTAATATTAAAACATATATTGATAATTAATTTTACAGTAGACTAACAATTTCTATATAATAATAATAATATTGTATGTATGTATGTATTGTAAGATATGTTAAATAATAAATAAGTATATATGATTTTTCTTTTTTGTTTAAATTTATAGACTATTATTTTAATAACTATTTATATAATAATATTTATAATAATTTAATAGGCTAAAGATAATGATTACAATAGAATATTGATTCTAGAAGATGATATAAGATTTGAAAACTTCTTCAATGATAGATTAAAGTCTATACTAGATGAATTAAAGGATTTAGACCATGATTTAGTGTTTGTATAATATCCTATTTGAATACCAATTGATTTAGTATAATATTTTTAAACAATTCTTGACATTTATAAGAATATTTTGTAGTAGTTATTAATATAATTAATATATTATCTATATTTTCCTTTAAATCGATATATTGTACAATATTATAATCATTTGAATAACTTGTTAAATATATTTTTTATAGATAAATAATATAATTTAATATTAAATAATAGTAATAATGTATGTATTTTTTATCATTACTATGAACAATTATATATTAATCTTGCATATTGAGTATATTGAGTTTATTTAATCAAATATAATATTAGGTTTATAGAAAATAAAATCAAATATAATATTAAGGTTTATAGAAAATAAAATCAATTCAAATTAATATTTTAGATTTTGATGATTATTTAAAATGATATGTATAATATAGATAGATCACAACGAACACATTATATATACACCTACATTATACCTATATTCTAATCAATCCATCATATATTGTATATGTTTACATATTAATTATACATAAAATTAGTTATTTATATAATTAATATAATAATTTGCTAGTTATTTAGGGCGGAAAGTTATGGACAAACAAAATGAGGAACCATATCTATCAGATTCTTTAGTGCAAGCTTATTATTCTTATTGGACTTTAGGCTACTTATTAACCAACGAAGGAGTTTCAATTCTACTTGATGAACAACCACTTCAGAAGATGATTCCTGTAGATGAATATGTCCCAATAATGTCCAATGAACATCCTTTGTTAGTTTAATATTATATTTATATTAAATACATAATATATTGTACATTATTTGTAGAGATGACATAAAGTTACAGTTCACAAATAGACATTTAAAAGCTTTAGCGTGTATTCCATTATTGTTATATCCCACACATTATACTGGAGAAAGTGGTCACATTACTGATACAGAAGATAGTGGAGTAACGGAACAAGTACAGAATCATATACAGATTGGAGTAGAAGGTCCAACAAGACATGTTGAATTATAACTTATTATTAGTGATGCCAAAATTCAGTACATTATTATATTGCTTATTAAATTATATAGAATATTATATAACTTGTTATCATCCTATTAATTTTTTACTTTTAAAAATTATTTTTATATATCTTTATACAATTAAAATAAAATCATTGATTATTATCTAATTTTAACTTCTATTACAGTATTTATTATAATATATATAATTAATATAATCTCATTAAAAATAATAATATTCAACATTTACAAATTTATTAATATTATTGAATGGATAATATAGATACAATTGGACATAGTAATCTACAATAATAAATACATAGAAGGGAAATATCTTAGGTCCTTACTAAAGGAGTTTGTTTTAATTGTAATAAAATAGATCTCATACGAGAAACATCTTTTACAGATTTCGAAGTACCCTTACTTGATTGTGCACCACTGTAATAGAGAACATTAGATAATTAATAAACGTGTATAATTAAATTAGTTATCATTAGATACCTGAAATCACATAATCTGCAAATTCTCTGCCATTCATGTCCTGGAGCTGTATCATCACGTTCCTTGATGAAATCTTCTTCACCAATGCTAGATACAAAGTTGAAATTAATAATATAGTATATTATAATCATATATACAATATTACATTTAAGTCCTCATCTATAAAAACTGCCTGTGTGGCTAAGGCATCAGACACACAAGCAGTAGGACACGGATTCGACCCTCGTCCGGACCATTAATTAATTTTATAAAATGGGTCTTAAAATATTATTTAGAAGTGATCTTATATAATTGTGTATAAATAAATGATCGGCTCTCGTTAAAACCATGGATGCCTTAACATGAGAGCGGCTTTGAAGGGACATTAGAGCCATATATGGTTATAAGTGAAAACTTCATCTAAGTTCCTGGATGGGATGAAAGGACTCCACCAAATAAAAATAACAATAACAATAATAGTATAAATAGATTTTGATGTGTATACAATAATAAAATGGTTGTTAAAAATAGGATATTTATCAAATCTATACAATATTTAGGATATTAATATTCCTAAATGTTATGAATGATGATAATGATAGTGATAATGAATTTTTATTTAAATGTAAAATTAACATAATTAGAAAAAAAATAGACATACATAATATAAGTATAAGTAATATAATATATTGAATAATAAAAGTGTATAGAATTATTTCAATATACATTGTAAATTTATTTATATAAATATTCAAAATTTATAAAACTGATATCTATTCTATATAAAATATTATAAATGACCATATCATATTACATAGAAATTGCATATGTTTACTAGAAATTGCCTAGTACTATTTTACTAAGTGTATTCTCAAATAATATCACCTAGAAAAAAAATTATTTTGTAATATATAATTTACTCTATTTATATTTTTCTCTATTTTTCTATATCTCAGGAAATAATAATACATTTTTTATATACATAGAAGAATATTTATAATAAAATAAAATTGTCCAAATAGATTTGTGTATGTTTTATAATATATAATATTTAAAAAAAAGCATTGTCTAGTTATTCACATATTTTACTTTACATAATATAACTAACATAATTGGAATTAATTAATAATTTAAGAGAAATCTATTTTTTTTAAATATATAAATCCCTATATAATTGCATTGTTTTCTAACCCGAATCCCCTTAAACATATATAATTTATTTATAGAAAATAACTTACTAATCTTTATCTAGTTTATGAAAATATTAAAATAAAGGATTTGTCTACCAAATAATATATATTGTATATAATAAAATGTATATTTAAATAACCAATATAAATTAAATAAAATATGTTTTATATTATATTCTACTAACACATTATTAGCCTTTGTCTTTTCAACTTGTTCATCATTATGTTTATACCAATCATCTAATTCCTTTTTCGCAGTTTCCTTCCATTCAGCAGATTTTCTTTCGGATTCTTTATCTAATTATATTTTAAAATATCAGTCAATACAATTATTAAAGTAATGATATATACTATTGGTATAAATAGTATATATAGATTCCATATTATTATTATATTGTAAATATATTTTAAAAATAAATATGTACGTATGTTGTAATATGGGAAATTTATTAAATATATATATATATATATATATATATATATTTGATCATTTATGTGTACTACTTAGGTATAATAAGTATATGTATAATTTTGTTATATATAGTATAATATTGTAATTGTAATACATTTTTCTACACCATATCTAAATTATAATTAAATACCTTTTTTTTCTATTCTCTCCTTTTGTTCTTCCCTCCATCTTTTAATTTTCTCTGGTTCAGCTTGCTGAACATCTACAATCTTGATTGCATCATAACCACTTAATTCTTCCTCCTAATAATATAATATATATCAATTTTATTATAATTTGAAATAATAAATATTATTCTTAATACAAAATTAAGTAAATATATAAATATGTAGGATATGTTAAAAATATTCTATAGAGATAATTTTATATATGTATTTTAAATCTAATTTATTGTTATTAATTCGTAAAAATTAATTTTATTATTTTCAACTGATTTGTATTTTGTTATGTATTTAATTATTTTATATATTTTTTACACAATAGAGAACCTCCAACGTTATTTGTGTGTCTAAATAAACATTCATTCATATGTATGATTGAAATAAATCATAATTCGTCAATAAATTTATAGTAATTAATTAAAATAATATTTTTTTTTATTATTTATATAATATATTTGTAGTTATAATTTGAAAATCTTTACAATTAAAGTTGAATAAAATAATAATAAACATGTGTATATATTGTAGTGCATTAGCACAATAATTTATAACATCTATGTAATTGAACTTATACATATCATAAGTATGTATACTACAACAATTAACACTCAAACTTGAGTTCAAACTGAAGTTAGGAATTATAAATAGTTTAAATTCTAAATTTACCAAAATTAAATTATATATAAAATATAATTTAAGTATCTTAATATAAATATTAAATCTATGGGAGAATTCTAAATACATGCATGGTAATTCATAACAATAAGAAAATGCATTAGCTAACATCAGGTGTTGGTTGCTCAACATCTTGAGACATGGGATCAAAACTGAAGTCATCTTTTTCTTCAAGGGGATCCTCTGGAAATTCTGCAGCAATATCTACCGGAGGTGGGGCATCATCTGTAGGTACCTCAACGTGTTCAAAATCTGTAGTTTCTGATGGAACCTCAGGAGTGCTTTCGTCCAAAGACAGCTAATTTAATAATAAAATGCTAACAATCAAAACATCACAATAAAACAAAAACATGAAAAAACGATATTTAATCTATTCATTATTATTATCAATAATTATTAAATTAAATATAATACATACCTTTTCTAAACTTTCTGTTGGTAATGGTTCTCCAAATGGATTTTCTGTATAAATATATTTTAAATTAATTATTATGTTTCAATATATATAATATTACAGATATCATATTTCAATATTGAATATATTCCGATATTATAAATAAGTAAATAGTTGTAAAATAATAATAATAATAAGAACATAAAAATGTATTGATATTAATATAAAATAATATATTTTAATGACAATTTACAAATATATAGCATATAGTATATAATTAAATAATGAGTATTCTACTTAATCAACTAGTTATATATAAACTCAAACAATTAACCAAAAATTAGTAAAAGTATAATAATAATCCATATTTATTATTTTATTATCATATCAAATAAATAAATGAATATTTAAAATGGATAAATAAATACATTAAAGTTTAATAATTAATGATTAAAAACATATATAATTAAATTAGAAAAGGTTTAAACAATATTATACTACCATACTGAGTTATTTCTATTCATAATAATATTTATCATGATGAATATTTCTATAATAAATTCATATATTTACTAAAATTAATATATTAGTATGAATTCAAAATATTAATATGAATAATAGCATTAATAAGTAAATAAACTGATTGTATTATATAATATTTTGTAGAGCTTTACTTATTATCTAGTATATAATTAATATACAGTCAACTCTCGACTACAGATGTCTGATTTATCGATAAGTTTGACACACTTTGTTGGTTTGTTTGGATACATATCTATTTATATGCTAAATTAATCAGATAAGTCAGATTGGAAGTGCGAAATTTTAATACCGAATTTTTATAAGTTCTCAGAAATATTTACTTTAAATTATGTATGTTAAATTTATAAATATAATAAAATTGTAATAATATACTTTTTATTTATATTACAATTTGATAATATAGAATCAAATTGTATTACATCTGATTGGTATATTGGTATATTGGTATACCTATTTATATGTAATTAGTGAATATATTAGTGACTATTAGGCTACCCAGTGTTATGAAATGAACCTAATTATGATATATATTTAAACAAAGTGAATGACAAAGCGACACGGCTCTCAATTCACAAAATTGAATACAATATATTAATGCAATCGAGTTTTAAAAGAAATTTTAAACCTATGAAATATGAGTTATTTTATATAACTACTTCGATAATAATTATATGAACATGCATATTGTAAATTAAAGCATAATGCCTTAAATAAAGTTTATTATATTATTTGTATGCCATTACTTATTTATTTTTATACTCTATATTATATGTCTATAATTGTAATTATTACTTAATTATTAGTTATAATAATTACATGTATACATTATAATACTACACTATTAATATGATGATTTAACACATCATGAAACATCATGTCTCATACATTATTTATGATTATTCTGAATTATTCCTAGATTTATATTTTACTATAAATCTATGATTTTATTTCACAAATAAATAAATCATTGAAATATAATTAAATATACCACTGAAAATTATCTAGTTGAGGTAGTATA
Organism: Osedax fenrisi; assembly: GCA_964019155.1. NCBI lineage: Eukaryota > Metazoa > Annelida > Polychaeta > Sabellida > Siboglinidae > Osedax > Osedax fenrisi. The sequence goes on along the minus strand of OZ025240.1, from coordinate 5,901,787 downwards.
AAAGTAACTATAGCAGAGATCCAGAGATAACAAACAAATGTCATGTCATTGATAATAGTATGTACGAATATTAATATTAATTAATATGTAAGAAAACTAATACAAAATGAAAAATGTTGTGACTATTTTATTAATTACTTATATTTGTATTAGACTAAAAGATATTCTTAGGAGATAGACTTTAATAGCGGATATAGTTACTTCATTACTGAACATTTCATCCAGCAGTTGGTCAGAAATACATGGTTAATTTTCTGATGAAGACTATATTTTGGACGAAGTTACTAAATCCTGCGGACAAGTGATCGGAAAAAATGGCCAGCGGACAAATTGGCTAATTCTTTTTAGGGATTATTTTGCAATAAATACTTCTTTTTTGATACTACAATATTTGTGTTTTCCATATATATCAAAAATAGTTTATTGATATTATAGTATTATTCCTAAATCAAAAAGTCTCATAGTAGAGGTTTTATATATGTGAGTAGTATTATAATTATTAGAAATAGTATACATTTATGTATATATTAATATAATGTTACGTAATTTAAACATTATAAAACTTTAAAGAAAATGTACGTAATAACATTTATGATAAATAATTATAAATTAAATATATGTAGACTAACGTAATAACTACCTATTTTACTTTTAACTTATATTATTATTTTATTAACATTTATGAACATATTTATTAGTATATTATAATTTATAGTTATAAATTATCAATTATTAATGGTTTCAAAACATTAATTAATATTGTATTTAACAAACTTATATAATTATTATTATAATTAATAATAGAATAATATAATTAAATTATAGAATTTATATTATAATAAATTTTAATAATTAACTTAATTCTATATAAAAAATAATTAACGTATATAGAATTCTAACATTATTACAATAATTATAATTTCATAGTTGAGAAATAATGAGTTGTATATTATAACTTTAGTTAATATTACAATTATAATGAATAATGAATTTAATTATTAATTAAATGATATTCAATGGACCGTGAAATTGATATAGTAATAAATACAAATATGTAATTGTAACAAACCTTAATGTATGTTAAAATAAATAAAATATATTGAAATATTATTAATATATGTATATATATATATATACATAATACATAATGTATGTATGTATAAAATGTATAGTTACTATTATAGTAACTATAATAGTACCATCGTTAAAATCATTTTAAAAATTTATTAATCGATTATTAATTAAACTTGCCTTTATCATCAGTAAATGCTGGTGGATTATCTGATGTAAAATCTTCACCAAAAGCAGCCATCTCATCCTTTTCTCTGGCAAGGAATTCGGCTTCTGCATCTTGAACGGGGGGTGGTCCATCGGAATCCATAGTATAATTAATATGTATATTTAAATTATTTATTAAATAAGGAAATATATATCGAAAATTGGTGGGCGTATTAATAGAGAATGAAGTTCACTTCGTTCTCTATGGGCGTATTATTTACATAAATAAACCCTGGTTAAATTAAAACTAAACCTTAAATTAAATTGGTATAAAAATTATGTGTTTATTTACGATTTTAAATAATAATTTAAATGTTTATATTTTGTAAATGTTAGTTATAAACAATAAATATTTTAGAATAGTATGTAAATAATATATTTAACATAATATTTTAATATACAATCACTGAATTAAAAGTCTTTGAATTTATATTTATATTTATAATTAATTTAAATATATTTATAATTTGTATTGAGAACGAAGGGAATGTTATCGATATCTATATTATGTAGTAAACTATAAGAAATATAGTTTACTATATTACCGATACAGTTTAAGTAGAATACATATTTGTATATGGTAGATGTATTAGATTAGTCATCATATTAGGATTGATGATGTTATAAGGAATTATTGTCACAATAAATTATAATAATTATAATTATTATAATTAATATAATGATCCCTATTATAAGGTCACCTTAGAAACTTACAACCTTATAATAACCTTGTAACCTTGTAACCAATTTGTTTAGACACTGCGATCAACATCAGTAATGAGTTTTCGGCGGTGTATCGCACATTAATTATTATAAACTATATTAAATAGATGTGTTTTCAATTTGACTTTAAAGGTGTGGTCAGAAACCATAGATCTAATTGAGTGATGTAGGGAGTTCCATAGTTTAGGTGATATTATAGAAAAAGAAGATTCCTGTTTTTTATTTAGTGATAAAGTTATTGGTATATTTAGTTTGTATTTATGTATTGTTCGTTGTGGTCGGGATGACTTGTAGTTCGTAAGTAGTTCAGTAAGATAGTCAGGTTTATTATTATGGGTGGCATGGTGGGTCAGTAGGAGTAATTTGTATTATATATGGTAAGGGATGGGTAGCCAGTGAATGGATTTCATATAAGGTGTGATATGTTGTCTTGAGTATTTTTTTATCCTGAAAATGGTTCTGATGGCTCTATATTGTAATTTAGTGAGCATTTTGATAGTATGTGCTGGGAGTGAATTTAAAGTAGAGTTACAGTAGTCAATTCGGGGCAGTATTAAGGAAGTAACTAGAAGTTTGGCAAGTTCAGTAGTTATAGAAGGTCTAATAAGTCGGATCGTATGTAAGGTGTAATTAATGGACTTCGATATATTAGTTATATGTGGTAGATAAGACAGCTTTTGGTCAAGTGTGAGGCCGAGGTTTTTAGCTTGGTTAGAGTATTCTATAATATGATTATTAATAATAATAGATGGTATGGAATGATGTCCTGGGGATGTATTTATTAATAAAGCTTTTGTTTTAAGGCTATTCAATAGTAGGGAGTTATTTGAAAGCCATTTACTAATGTCATTAATGCATTTATTTATAGTATTTATGTTATTGATTGGGTCAGGTAAATTACAGTATAGCTGTAAGTCATCCGCATATGAGTGAAAGTGTATATCGGGGTATTCGTCAAGTAAGTAAAGTAAAGGGGAAATATATATATTAAAGAGAATTGGACCTAAAACAGAACCTTGGGGTACACCATGAGTTGTGTGGCGGGGTTCTGTTATGGCGTTATCTATACATATAGAAAAGGATCTGTTAATTAGGTAGGATGTAAACCAACTAAGGACAGAATCTTTAATACCAATGTTCTCTAATCTTCGAATAAGAATATTATGGTCTAACGTATCGAAAGCCGACGACAAGTCAAGTAGAATCAGTATGGTGGGAGTATTTTTTGGAAAGAGTAGTATATTGTTTAAAGTATGGAGTAGTGAAGTTTCAGTGCTCTTTTCCGTTGTATAAGCACTTTGTAATTTATGCAGTATGTTATTATTATTGATGTATGTTCTAAGTTGTTTAGCAATTATTCTTTCAATTGTCTTAGATATGAAAGAAAGGTTGGATATGGGACGATAATTAGAAAGAGTTGACCTATCAATGGATTGGTTTTTAGGGATGGGAATTACATAATGATATATTTATTATAAACTTTATAATAAAGTGTTATGCTTCTAAGGTTACCTTGATTTAAGGCTTAAGCCTTTAAGTTAAGGGTAACCTTATAATTATTATAATAATAATAAGGTTCTTACCGATAACAGTCGTATATATATATATATATATATATATATATATATATATATATATATATATATATATATATATAATATAATAGTCACAAAGCCCATTTGGCTTTGGTAGTAATATATAATATACCCTTTATATTTATAACAGGGTTGTCGGTTTTTTGGGTTTTTTCGAAAAAACCGAAAAAACCGGTTTATTGGGTTTTTTCGGTTAATTTGGTATTTTCAATTATAATTTATTAAATACAAAATTCTTTAAATTTATTTAGTATTTATTAATAATAATTAACACATATTATTATAATGTATACATAATAACGTAACACACAAACATATTAATTTATTAACAATAAACTAAGCATATGATTTGGATATCAACTATTAAAATGTTTGAATAAATATACAAGTTTTCTAGCCTTCTCATTTCTAAGTCTGTTTCTTAACTTTGGCTTAACTAGACCACAAGATGAACAACTCTTTCTACCCCGGCACTAGAACTTTTAGCTGCCATTAAGGATTACATTATTTTAAAGATTTCATCATCAACATCAACATATGGTATGGCGTGATTATGGTATCATCATCTATAATATTTGTTACATTATCAAATAGATCTTTCCAGATTATTACAACATCTGCACTTTTTGTTAATTCGTTCTGTAGCATGATTAAGTATATAGAAATTGGTTTCATTATTTTTAGCATATCTTCAGCACTTCTTTTCAATCCAATGTTGGATATTTTTGTGATAATATCTTTATCAATGTCCAATTCTTTAAATAGATCTCGATACTATCTGCAAGCGTATTACATCGCGTTTCAATAGGCATCATTAGCTTACTTCCATCTGATTTTTTTAGAAGAGCTGAGTTAACTTCGGTCTATAAAGTCTAAACAGAAAAGTACAAACTTCACGATAATATTTCATAATATGAAATTCATATTATATGATATATTATCATAGACATATATCTCTATATAGAGTCTTTTCGATTATATATATTATATTTTCATTTTCTAATTATTATAACATATTATAACATAATCAATATTAATACAGTATTAATAATATTATTAATGTAGTACTATTATATTTATATAAAATGTAATGAATAACATTTGAAAAAACCGAATAAACCGAAAAAACCAATGGTTTTTTCATTTTAAAAAACCGAAAAAACTGATGAAAAAATCCATTTGAAAAAACCGAACGAAAAAACCCAAACAACCCTGATTTATAATATATATTATATTATAAATAGGTGTAAGTAAGGGTATAATCATTATTATAATGTACATATATAGGGCATAGATTATATATCAGTATATGGCTACATATACAAATAATTGTACGGTTTTTCGGTAATCCTGAATAATAATTATATATTAAATATATATTAAATTAATGATTAATAGAATGTAAACTAGGTATGATATATAGTTTATGACGACTATAGTTTTATAGTTTAGGTACATTACAAATATATTATCCAACCAAAAGTTAAACATTTATAAAAAATACTTTATAGTTTAATTTCAAAGTTTGAGATACATCATTCATACTGCTACTAATAGCTAAAAAACATTATCATTGTGAAAACAGGAAAAGTTTATATGTGATAAACATACGATAACTTATGAAATACATTATAGAATTACATAATTTTTTATATTGTACAGAAATATTTGTAGTCAATATATAACCTATTTCAGAAGTATAGAATGATTTTGAAATGGAAAATGGAACCCATAATCAATAATTTATTAGAAAAAAATAAATAGGATTTAAATTAATAATTCATTTGTATTCAAGATTAATGAAGTATGTATTCAAATATAGTCATAGACATTATAGTGAGGAGACATCCTCACTCAATATCTATGTTTAAATACTATCATTATTAGTAATATCTGAATAGATGTATATAATAAATAAAGCCTGAAAATTATGATGATTCATTATGCTGTTTAAAATGTGTTGATGTCCAAAGTAATTTGCAACAGAATAAATATTAATAATTATAAGGATTAAAAGTATTATAACATAATTTGATACAATATGAGATATGATTATTTTTTATTTGCCTATGATTTATAATGAGCTTTAATGAAATTTATTGATACTTTTATATATAAAGTGATACGTTATTTTAAAGATCTTTATCTATAGAAGTTTGAATAAATAATTATATTTGTACATACAAATAATTTTGTTTGCATGTTAATGGGCTGCGGTATTTAATTATATTGGAATGTCTTGACATAAGGTATTGCTAATAGTTAATCGATATCAACTATAACTATTATTTATGAACAATTTCATCGTTATATACAGATCTATTTAGTTACGAACATTATAAATCATGTGGGATAGGTATTTTGGTAATATTTAATATTTTGATACACATACGATAGGTTTCTAAATAGATTAACATCACTAATATTCACATGTTCACATATGTAAAAAGATATTTTATATATTGATATTATATCAGTTTATGTTTAAGGTTTATTTAGAGTTTCAAAATCGCCACTAGGCGTACATATTCAAATATAGAATAATTACAAATGTACGATCCTTCTCGATTAAACACTTTTTATATTAACATGTATTCGAAAATTCAAAATATGAATATTTATAATATTAATATTTCAATCCCTTGAGATGATAAAAATACATATTAATATATATATATATATATATATATATATATATATATATATATATATACTGTATATAATATACATTTATACATTTAAAATATATTATATTTACATGATTATTTTTAAATTAATATATCAGTGAAATTTATAATCAAATAAGTTATTATTAATAATGACTTTTTACACTTTCGTTAGTTAAATAATTGTATTAATTGACTACTTTGTTATCTGTATTATAAGGGTAGTTAAATACCATTGACTACAATCTTTATTAGATTATATTTACTTTAATCAAATATCACTTTAATCTAGAATATTGACAATGTGTAATCAATATTTGCTTTCATTTACTATTCAATTATACTATCTGATTGTTTTTTAATTTGATATTTTTAATATAAACTGTGATATGTGAATTTACAGAAGAAAACACATTAATCGACTGGAAAAATAATGAGTCTGTCATGGAGAATTTGGCTTTTTTCAATACAATGTAAGATCGTAACATTTATAGTTAGTCGTATTTTAAATGTATATTATTTTTTCATTATTATCTAGTCCATTTTTAGATAATACATAATATTCACGAGTGTATTTTTATGATTAAAAATGAAATAATATTATTTTCAAAAGTGTCAGAATGTAGATAGAATTTTGACATAAAAACATAAAATAAAAATTAGTGTAATTCACTATACTGTAAATATATTCAAATTATTAGAGATATACTTTATTTAATATATATATATGTACTATATGTAATTTCAGGATACCATGCTAAGTAATGTTGGATTGACTAAAAGATATGAAGCTATTCAATACGTTATTAAATTGGTTGAGAAATATCAGCCCTCCGATAAACGAATAAAGGTTACATTTTCTCACCTAGTAAAGCAGTGTATTCCAACAGCATAAGAGTAAATATGTCTAAATAAATTGATAACAATAATATTATGCAATAATTTTTTAATATTATATATATTTTTTTAATATTTTATTCATATTAACTACATTCCAAATGTCATTATAACATCGACAATGAAGTTTAAGAAATTGATAAATTAAAATAATATATTTAAAATTGGTAAATATAGTTAATTTTTAAATGAATCATTCGATTAATCTAGTATCTATATTTAAATTATAGAATCTATATATTTATATTAGTCGACAAATAGTTATAAAATTAATTATATACATACCACATTCACTTAACATCACAATATACACAATATTTGTGAACTCGATGCACATAATACAATACGATTCTCTCTCTCTCTCCGGTAACAGTTGGAGCACATCACTATAGAGGGCGTTCCGGTCACGGTGATCAGATCTGGTTCCCCCTCGGCTAGGCCGAACAGAGCCATCGTCTATTTCCACATGGGAGGCTGGGTAATCGGCTCTCCAGGTCACCACCGCATCGCCAGCGTATACTTGATGTGTACACCGCATACTGAATAACTATTTATATCTATGTATATATACCATCTATGTAGTCGTACTCTATTAACTTATATACTCATTTATATTTTATATATATACTTATTACGTTCGTTTAAATTTGATCAGATTTTCGATGAACATCATGTTTCATAAATATAGTATCTATAGTGGGATATGACATTCCTATAGATGAATAGGCATACCGTTTATTAACATAATACATACGTATACATCTGTATTTTTTACGATACGATTACTACAATCTCCGATGTTAGATATAGATAGCTTGTTGTAACACACTCACAACACCTAACCTACCCGCTAAACAGAAGTATCCAATATCGTACAAGTGGATCTGGCACTAGAGTGTGGCTTGACAGTGTTCAGCCCTACGTTAGTCACCGCATTAAGGGTTATAACTGTATTAAAGTGTACTTTGTACCAATACTATGATGATAATCTATACAGAAAACATATGTTCCTATCTCTTATAGTATTTATAATATATTTGAAATTTCATAAAATATCACAAATTTACTTAATTTTATCTTATTTCAATAATATTTAAAATAAAGAAATTTTCAATATTATTATATTTATATTAATTAAATATAATATATTTGTTTTTAATTTTTTTGAATTAACATAATTCTATTTAAGTATTTTGGAAAACATTATTTTCTTTAAATCATATTTTAGTATATATATAATTAATAATTATTAATATATATCATATATAATTTATTTAATAGTTATTAATAATTATTAATATTATAATATATTAGTATAATTCACTTTATTTAAATTATCTAAAAATATTTATTTTTTAAATTTAATTAAATATATATATTTTATATAATAAATTAAAATTCTATTACATATTTGATAACTATAATTTTTAAATTAAAATATATTATTCTAAAATTGAGCAAATAGGTATAAGATAAGGAAGATATTTAAAATAATTTATATATTATTTTAGATAATAGTATTACTATTGTCACCATAACAGTCGCACAATATTATCAATATCGACCACTGTAATATACAGATACACACTGTCACATGATGCTGCATATCCTAAAGCATTCGATGAATGCTACAACGTATCTAAATATCTACTCCTCAATGCTGCTTCCTATAATATATCTCCCGATCATATTGCAATAGGAGGTCAGTGTTTCATTCAAATCATGCATATTATTTTTTATGAATTTCACATATAAAATAACACATTCTAATTATATTTAGTTATTAATAGTATTAATTATATTAACACCCTTTTTTATCAATAATTTCAATATTACGATTAACGCTTTACTTATATTTAACATGTGACATCTATATACGTTTTAGTATAAATACAATGTAAATAATAATATATTAAATATTATCTGTGATATTCTAAGTATTAATTGCAACGTAGGTGAAAGCGCTGGTGGAAATTTAGCAGCCGCAGTTGCGTTAAAATTACGAGATGAGAAAGTATCTAATCAACCCAAGCTACAGGTTTCATACTATCCACTCCTATACAGCGTTATTTATATAATATTCATCTTATTATATAATGGAAGTTCGTATTAATCTCTGTTCACTCCAAAAATACAGCCTGAATTTTATAGCCAATTATGGGTTTTTCAAAATATTATAATCTATTTCGATATTTGTAAATTTTCTAAACAAATAATTTAAAAGGTAACGGATATCTTGCTATACAAATTGGGCCTGATAGCGATTGCTATATTTGTTGGTGTGAAAGCAGCTTTAATGTGACTAATAATACATTATTACCCCGTTCAAGGTATTGCTTTGTCCGTGTCTGCAATCTATAGACTTTAACCTACCTTCGTATCGCATCGATGATCCCGTCATGCTGACCAAGCGAAGCATGATAGACATGTGGTTATTGTACGCAACAGGTTTATATGATACTACTGCATATTCATTCAAACTATTTATACCTAATATATAGGCTGATATTGGGCACGATTTTAAGAAACCATTATAACCATTAAATTATAACCGTTAAATTAGCGTTTCAATTTTATTTTTTTCGAAATCACTTTAAAACGTTATCCTTTTCTGAAGTTACTATGTAAATAAAAAACTTAAAGTAATTCCGAATAATATAGAGAAATACTTATCCGAATACATGGCGAAAATTAATTAGATTTAAAGAAATTAAATTTTAATTATATATAGAAATAAGCTTTAAATTAATACGACTTTAAATTTAATTGCTATGCATTGCCAATATTGATGCTTAATACTTTTTCCATTGAATATGATTCATTTTAATTTAAAAATATTATAATTTAGATATAATTTATATATTTATAAACTTTACATAAATTAGACAAATATCTTAATCTTTGTGTAATCTCACAATTTATTAAATATTTCAAAATATGTAATTTATAATCTCTATATAGGCTGCTAAAATCGGATATATCGCGGTATGGCATACTTAATAATTAAACTGTAACTTTACACTACAGGTAAAATGTGTTCGTACGCTGATCTATGCGAAGACAACGCCCATATAACCAACGCAGACCTATGCAAGTATCGATCTCTATTCGGAATAACTAGAGACGATAACGAAGGAGATAAGATATCTAGGGGTACCGGTGATAGCGGTGATGATAAGATATCTAGGGGTACCGGTGATAACGGTGGTGATAAGATACCACCACCGTTGACCAGTACCGATGTTAATGACGATACTGTTATCGCCGCGGTTACCAGCGCAGTATGGAACGACCGTCTACAGTCACGGTTCACCGACCCATACTTTAGTCCCCTATGCGCCCCAACCCTAGCAGGTCTCCCCCCCGCCTACCTGGTATCCTACGACTGCGACGTACTACGCGACGACGCCCACCTCTACGCTCGCCGACTGGAGGCGGAGTCAACGCCTGTCACTCACCGCCATTATCGGGGAGGGGTAGTACACACTATGATGTCATCGCTACCGGACGACCCGCGCGCCAGACTACAGATCTCGGAGCTGTGTCGCTTCGTAGACAATGCGCTCTAGATTATTCTGTGTAAGGGTTGCGCCCGTATCAGGTGTATATGTTATTATAGTGATATTTACTATATGCTAATTTGTAACGATATTAATTATATAATACACTTATTAATTATATAATAATATTATAATAATATATATACTAATACTATAGCAATGTATAATTATATTATAATATCACTGTTTATTTTCGTAATATCTATTTTTATATTGACATTGTCATGTAATTATGTTGTTCATTTGTTAACATTATTTATTTAAAATAAATTAAAACATCTGACTATCTACATATTAATATATATATATATATATATATATATATATATATATATATATATATATATATATATTTAATTAAAAATCGAATGAACGAATTTATGAATATATTTGCTAAGATTAATGAATCTCAATTTGGATTTAGGCCAAATATTAGTAAAAATAATGCTTTAAATTATCTTATAGGAAATATAACTAATAATTTACAAAGTAAATTATTATCAGCTATTTTATCAATCGATCTATTTAACCCTTTGTTACAATAGATTATGAATTACTATGAATACTTCTATTGACTGGTCTCTTTCCAAAATTACCATACCTTCAACTCTCCTTATTCGGAGGCCTTGTGACGTTTGTAAAAGACGACATCCCATTCATCACCGTCGATCACTCATCAGCTGCACCCGGCTCACTTCTCGAAAGCCTCACGGTCAAGTTGAAAACCAGCCCAAATAGTCATCTTTCTTTCACAAATGTGTACTGTCCTCCAACACGTGGCGACCGAAGAGGTCACGAATTTGAAACCACCGAATTACCATATGGAAAGGACGACTTAATCGGTGGGGATCTCAACACCCACTCAAATATGTGGGACCAGTGGCAGCCAGAGGACAGAATGGGCTTGGAGGTAGAAGCATGGCTCCTCGAGAAAGACTTCATGGTGGCGAACGATGGTTCGGCAACGAGAGTGAATGCGGGTACTGGTGGCAGCAGTGCTCCGGACGTCACGTTGTTCCATAGCAGTTTAAGCGAGAGAACGGAATGGTCAGTCAGTGAATGTTTGGGCTCAGATCATTTACCCATAATCTTAAGCATCGATTGTCAGGTTTCCACCCTCTCCCCCCCTCCTATTACCCAGTTAAGATGGAATTGGAAGAAGGCGAATTTCGACGGTTTCAGAGTATGTATTGAGTCATCCATACACACAAACCTCGAGATGGTCGAAAACATGACTCTGAATAAAAAGATGCATTTTCTGAACGACAGTATCATCAAAGCCGCAACCGAGCACATTGGTACGGTGAAAATCACCAAAAACTGCAAGGAGTGGATGTCAAGAGAGATACGGGAGGCGGTAAAAGATAGAAATCGTTTGAGAAGACAAGTGAGTACGAGAAGGACAGACTGGATTGAAGCATGCAGAGTAGTTCAAGCACTCATAAAGGAAAGCAAGGAGAAGAAATGGTTCGATTTCTTGTCGGACGTCTCCTCTTCCTCCGACCCCAACAAAATATGGGAGACCATAAGATCATTGAGCGGACGAAACGCAAACAGCCTCAAGAACGAATCCCTTATTGATGGTGATAAGTGCTACGTGACAAGCCGAGCGAAGGCTAATGCCTTCATGAAGAGATATGCTGAAATCAGTAGGCTAGACATCAACAAAGAAGACAGGCTGAAAAAGACGATACGCCACACACTGAACGCCCCGCGAGCAGATGAGCAGTGCTGTCAACCGTTCAGTACAGTGGAGTTATCCCAGGCAATCGAATCAATGAAAACCAAAGGGGCTCCGGGCAAAGATCAAATCGCTCCTCGCTTCTTAAAGGCTCTAGGTCCAAATGCAATAGACTTGTTGCTAAACATCATAAATGAATCCTGGAGTACGGGTATAAGCCCTTTCTCTTGGAGAGAGGCAATCATAGTCCCTCTTCTTAAGAAGGGTAAGCCGGCCAGTGACATAGACTCGTTTCGCCCTGTCTCCCTCACATCATGCGTCGCCAAGACTATGGAGAGGATGGTGGCAAACAGAATTACATATCTGGCAGAAGTGAACGGTTGGTGGTCTAAGGACCAAGCAGGTTTCCGCTCCCAAAGATCATGCGAAGATCAAGTACTAAGACTTACACAATCAATCAGTAACGCTTTACAGTCAACCCCCCCATCAAGAAGTATCCTTGCACTGCTGGACTTTAGTAAAGCATACGATAAAGTGTGGAAGAACAGGCTATTTCAAATTATGCTGAACAAGGGCGTCCCAAGGGCTATGGTTAACTGGTGTCGAGGATTCCTGAGCGATAGACGAGCGATGGTCAGGATCGACGGCGTATTAGGAAAAAGCTTTAAGCTGCACCAAGGTGTGCCACAGGGAGCAGTACTATCACCTATACTATTCCTATTCTTCATTGATGGTATAAGTGATGTCATTCCGGAGGACGCCCAAATAAGCCTCTACGCAGATGATATTGCTGTATGGGGACAGAACAAGGACAAGGCTAGAGCCCAGGAAGTGGTACAAGAAGCGGTCTCCAGAATAGCCAATTGGTCCAAGTCCCATAAGCTTGTCCTGAACCCCTCGAAATGTGAGTCGACCTTATTCTCCACTTGTCCCAGCGAAGCGAACTGGACTCCGCTTATCCGTATCGAGGAGAACGTTCTAAAGGTGAACCCGACTCCAACATTTCTCGGTGTAACTCTGGACAGAACCCTAACGTTCAGGCAACACGTTACGCGGATAAAATCCAGAGTGATGAACCGAATTAGAATTCTGTCCACACTGGCATCCAAGGAATGGGGTTGTTCAAGGCCAAGCCTATATCGCATTTACCAAGCTACCATACATAGTGTCTTCCACTATTGTGGTCCAGCCTGGCAGCCATGGTTGGCAAAGAGCAATAGGACTATCCTGGAACGAGTTCAAAACAGGGCGCTCCGCGTGTTGACCGGGCAGCTAGCAGATACACCATTAGAATGCCTTCGTCTTGAGGCAGGGATATCATCTTTCGAGACTGCAATAAGGCGTAACTGTGCAGTGGCCTGGGAAAAGTCTGCAAGAGTCCCCTGGTCGAACCCAAGACGCCAGCTCTTCGAAGCCCCCGTCTTCCACAGATGGAAGCGGAAATCCTGGAGTGAGTCGGCAAAAAGAGAGTGTGACGATCTAGGCATCAGCGATTTCGAGAGAAAACCGTTTCCCGGTCCAGGCTCTCCACCGTGGCTATGTCTCAACAATTCTCGAGTTTCGATCCACACGGGATTAGCTAATAACTCGAAGAAGAATAGCAGCCATGTAACGCTACTGGAAGACGCCATATCATCAATCTCTATGCACGGCCCAACCAAGTTCACGATATACACGGACGGTGCAGCTGATGCGGGTATAAAGAATGGTGGAAGCGCGGCGATAATCACGACAGGCGGCCCGAGTAATCCAACCCTGATAAAAACGTTATCCTGTAAGGGTAGTCGTTGGACGTCCTCGTACGAGACAGAGGTCACGGCCCTGCTACTAGCAGCAAACTGGATAAAGCAAGAGGGAACAGAGGAAGACCACATCCTAATTTGCTCAGATAGCCAATCAGCCCTCTCGGCACTTGAAGGATCCGGCAAAGAAGACGACAGCGACATAGCCACCGTCCGCAAACGCCTAGCCTCAGTGAAACCTAGAATATCCATGCAATGGATACCCGGTCACTGTGGTATTATCGGAAACGAGTGGGCGGACAAAGCTGCAGGTGTCGCCGCTACTACGGTAACGAGTCTCCCGCCACTCTCTCCAGATACTCAGACGCCCCTGATCTCATACGCCGCAGTGAAGGCCCTAATAATAAGGGAAATAAAGGACCCTCCCACATCGCACCAACGCACAAAAGAGGTATACGGCGACCGTTCTGGGATTACCAACAAAAACAAAAAAATCTATAAAAATCACGGTATCCCAGACGACAACCAGACTCTAAGCAGAAGCGACGCGGTCCTCATAGCGCAACTCCGGAGTGGCCACTGTCACAAGCTCGCAGCATACAGGAATGTTGTCGACCAGAACTCGTCCCCGTACTGCCCATACTGCAAGGACGAATTTGAGACGCTCGAACATTGGCTGAGAGAATGCCCGGCGACGGCCAGAAAACGTATACGCGGTTTTGGGGGTGCGGCGCCTCCCTTGTCCGTCTTGGTGGATGACCCCAAGATGGTCCTAGCGTTCTCTCATGGACTCACGTCCATGTGACGCATCGCCGCACTCAACAACAACAACAACAACGACGCCCACCTCTACGCTCGCCGACTGGAGGCGGAGTCAACGCCTGTCACTCACCGCCATTATCGGGGAGGGGTAGTACACACTATGATGTCATCGCTACCGGACGACCCGCGCGCCAGACTACAGATCTCGGAGCTGTGTCGCTTCGTAGACAATGCGCTCTAGATTATTCTGTGTAAGGGTTGCGCCCGTATCAGGTGTATATGTTATTATAGTGATATTTACTATATGCTAATTTGTAACGATATTAATTATATAATACACTTATTAATTATATAATAATATTATAATAATATATATACTAATACTATAGCAATGTATAATTATATTATAATATCACTGTTTATTTTCGTAATATCTATTTTTATATTGACATTGTCATGTAATTATGTTGTTCATTTGTTAACATTATTTATTTAAAATAAATTAAAACATCTGACTATCTACATATTAATATATATATATATATATATATATATATATATATATATATATATATATATATATATATATATATATATATATTTAATTAAAAATCGAATGAACGAATTTATGAATATATTTGCTAAGATTAATGAATCTCAATTTGGATTTAGGCCAAATATTAGTAAAAATAATGCTTTAAATTATCTTATAGGAAATATAACTAATAATTTACAAAGTAAATTATTATCAGCTATTTTATCAATCGATCTATTTAACCCTTTGTTACAATAGATTATGAATTACTATGAATACTTCTATTGACTGGTCTCTTTCCAAAATTACCATACCTTCAACTCTCCTTATTCGCTGGGAATCTTCCTACCTGAAATTTAAATCTTCCGTTCCCTCATCTAGTAATCTCTCCATTAATACTAATTCAGACCCCCACCTAATAATTCTTCTGAAAATTCCAATTCCCCTTATTTTTCTGTAAAATCAACTCTTTTTATTGATTTCAATAGTTCACCACCACAAGTTTACCAGTTTTTCACTCACAAAAATGTAATTATAAATCTACACCTTCTTCTCATAACTCACATTCAATAACTCAATCTGAATGACTATCTGATCACATTATCCTAATCAATATGCGTTCTCTTCGTTCCAATGCCTCCCTATTATTAACATTCCTACAAAAGTCTGATTTTAGAATTATTGCATCAACGGAAACATGGATCTCTCGAGATGATTCCGACATATTTGCCCTATTTCACAATTTATACATTACTCTTATCGCCACGATTATCAGGTCGTAGTGGTGGGGTTGTCTTCTTCGTAAAAGTTTCTCTACCTTTACCATGTATATCCATATCCCATGTATAGCTTATCCTACTCCGACTTCATAACTATATTGTTCACCTAAAAATACAAATCTATATCCATTACTGTCATTTATAGACCGTTTAAACCAGACTTCGCTTCCTTTCTAAGTGAGTTTAATAATATTGCTACTGATCTTATTAGTTCACCCATATACCAACCTATCATCCTTGGTGATGTCAACTGTAATTGTAATGCTACCTTAAATCCATATATTATATGTTCACTAATTTAAAAAATGCATTTTCCTTATCACAAAATGTAAACTTCCCAACTCATATAAATGGTAATATTGTTTATCATGTATTCTCCAGTTCTATACATTCTGAACTAAAATGAATAATATGTATAGACTTGACTAGATTTCTAGACGTGACTACTGTTATTCTCCAGTCGTATTAAATTCCATACTATCCAAATTACTGGATAAAAATGCGCATTGAAAAACCATATCAGTAACTCTATATCCTGATACCCCATGGTTTACTTCCCACCTAATATCCTTAAAAAGATTACTTCATAAATCTGAAAGAATATACCTATCCTTGTAATCTTCATATTCTAGAGCTTCATTCATTGAGAAACGTAAGATCTACAAGTTAGCAATTATCTATGCAAAATCTAGCTATTATACTCAGGTTATAAACGATCATGCTTCTCATAACCGTCAACTTTTCAGACAGGCTAATAAGTTACTATCTCCCCAAAAACCAGCATTACTACCATCTATAACTAACATTTCTCCGTTAAAATTAGGATGTTTCTTCTCCAAAATATGTTATAATAATATTGACTCCATCATAATAAAGATAGAGAACTATAACCTTACTTCCAACTATCCTTCAATCATAGTTACCCCATATATATCTGATTTTTTAAGTTTTTCGTCCGCCAGATATATCTAGATATTTGTTATCTAGAGCTATCATATCTAAACGACTACATGCATCATCTTCGATATCTCCATCCGATCCTGTTCTACTATATATTTTTAAACTTTACTCCGATTATCTATGTCCAACTATCCATAACATCATCTCATATTCCCTAAATTCCTGTACAGTCCCTTCTATTTTTAAACAAGCAATAATCACTCCGATTATTAAACAAATCTTCACTCGATCACGAATCACTTCTCAATTATCGCCTAATTTCTCAACTACGTTTGGTGAGTAACATTTATGAAAGATTTGTCCCTCGTCAAGTTACTTACCAGTTAACCGCCAATAAACTCCATATTCATCAACAAATTGGTTTTGGCCGAGGACATTCCACGTAAACTGCACTACTAAAGGTAATTGGTGTTATGACTTCTACCCTTAATACTAAAAATTGCTACCAACTAGTAATGATGGATATATACAGTGCTTTCGATACGTTTGATCACCAAATGCTACTGATCAATATATACCTGATTTGAGTTAAAGACCTTGCTCTCTCATGGTTTACTTCATATCAATAATACCATAGTAGCAGTGTAAACATATATAATTATTTTTCTTCACCTTATCCTATGAAATATTGTGTTCCCCGGGGATCAGTACTCGGTCCTTCACTTTTCTATATTTAACCAACGTATTCGAGATCATTCCTCTACATCCTCATATCAACACTTACCTTCATGGTTACCATTTAACAAACGCTCTGATTATCGCATACTATCTATTGTTCATTCCTAAATATATTCTTCGAAACCCCCCTCCTATAGTTCTACTTCTCTAGTACAAAGATCTGCCCTTACAACTCTTACAATCTATGGTACTGAGTAATATTGGTCCAAATTATGGAGATTTGAAGATGAATTTGTTTTATTGAAAAGTATAGAAATATCATCGTCAGAAACGTGTTTACAATTTGATAGTAGGGTACAGTCAATAATTGGTTGATCATAAGTGTATGAGTTATTGTTGTAATATGTTGTCATGTTTCTTTCTACTTATTATAGTATATTAATGATTTTAGTAGTAAAATAGTTGTAATAATTGTGAGAATTATTCTAGAGTAAATGGAATATCGTTAATATTTGTTTTAGTATTTGTGTATAATAGCTTGCATACGATTTTGAAAGTTTTTCATGGATTATTTGTAAATTTAAGCAGTTAATTGTTGTAGTATAGATTTTATAAGTTATTAATTCATGGCGATAAGTAGACTTTAATTGTGATAAATCTAATTAAATTATCAGTAGAATTGTTGAATTTATGGAGTTTTTCTGTTTACATAAGATTATTTATTAGAACATTTAAAGATTTGTTAAACCAGGGTATAGTTATATTTATAATAGTTTTACTTTGTATTAGTGCAAGAATATTAATTAGTAAATTTAACCATGAATCATTGAAGTTTGTTATATTTTGACAAAATATATATATTTGTAAACTAAAATGTATTGTAGGTTATTTGTGAAAGTGATCTAAATTGTAACACATTTAGCAATTAGTACATTTTTTGGAAGTTTATGTTATTTTTGTATCGTATAACGGATATCTATGGTGTTATTTGTTAACTTTCAATACTCGGTCGATATCTAGTTAACCGCTAATTCTTACATAATATGTTTAACGTCTGACTAATTAGGGCGACGCACGCACTGCGTGTGATTGCACTTGCATCCCGAATTAGCCAGTACAATATTGTCACTTCGGTCACAATCATTATAAGCACCACTAGCCTTCGGGTACATGCTTACATGGCATGTTAGTCACATGTGTTCATTTAGTAATAAAGCTTGTATACAATAGCCACATCAATCTCTTCACAAGATAACATATGGTATTAGTGATTGTGTGTTAGATATAATCGTAGATTCTTGTAAAGTGAACATTGTTTTTTTAACCCGTATATTTAATAGAATATGGTTAGTTAATGTGTATATCACACAGCTTTCATAAATGTATAAATAGACTAATTGTCAGGTATCAAAGTTTATAGAACAACAATGTATTAACAACAACCACTATTTATTTATCTGCTTTTTGACTTTTATTATTATAGTAAAAGTTATTTTAGCTAGTTCTTACAATTCTAATATTATATTTATTTCACTTGTATAATTTTTCATTATTTTGATATAAATTGCATCTAGATTAATTATTGAAAAATAGTGTTAAAATATATGCAAACTGTAAATTTTGCGCCATTTTTTTAATCATTATTTTATTATAAATAGTATGTTTTATAAAATAAGTTTTTTATGCTTTATATGTATTTTTAACATATGATATTTTGACATATCATACATGTAGTAATCTATTTTTTAAATAAAATTTGTTTTAAATTTGTTTATTAAAGATCGTGAATCCCCATAATATTACATACGATCCGCGTGTATTGCATTAGACTATAACGTTCATATTCGTGTCGCGAATACATATATGTATATATGAACGTATATATATATATATATATATATATATATATAGGAATACTATAGTAGGGGAAAGTAACCTAATAAGGATACTTTAACAATAAATGGTCTTAACTTTTTATGACTCATTATTTTTATTAAGAAATTACAATATATTAATATTATATGATTATAGATATTTTTGTGATTTTAAAATTTATTTTATCTTTTAATTCCATATATAACAGGGGTGTCCGTATTCGGTACCCATGTCCGAATACGGACACCCTATATACCATTAGATAAACTATATAGTATTGATGAATCAATCAGACAATTTAAAATTACATTATTTATAATTAATATTATGAATAATTTATTCTATTTAATTAGTTAATAATGTATTTATTTTTATTATTTTTTAATTAATAATACAATTTAAGCATTTAAATAATAATTTTTTTAGATTTAGCTTTATTGGTGGTATTAATATTATATCGCACGCGATTTTTATGAAAATCAGAATAGTTTATACGCTGCGCGCTGATTGGTTATAGGGTCCGTATTAAGACACTCTATAGAGTGTCCGTATTAGGGAATTATATTACCTCTAGATATATGCTTATAAATTAATGAATATTTGGTAATAATTATATAAATTTATATATAATGTTTAGAATGCTTTATTTATTAATTATATAGTGTTATATTTTATAGCTATACGATTGTATATTCTTGAAAAGGTTTTAAGTTGATATTGTTTTTCATAAATTTTAAAACATATTAACAAAATCAGTTTATGGATATATCAGCAATATTTTGTATAATTAAAAAATAAAAAATAATTTTTTTAGACCATTTATATAATTATGAATATTTTATTTACTAAACATTTTTTTTGTAGGATTTATGGTTTCTGAGATACCGAGAGTGTCCGTAAACGGGCACTTTCCGTATTCGGTTACTTTCCGCTATAATATATATTGATGATATATAGATGATAGTATTACATTATATGAATACATATACATATATATATATACACGTTTTTATATATATATATATATATATATATATATATATATATATATATATATATATATATGAATACATGGATATGTGTATACATATAACATCCCCCTTGTAAATCAATAGATAAGAGTCGATAAGACGAGCGGGAGGGTCGTGTGTTACTGTTAATGCACAGATATATATGGTATACCTATAGGTCTTGTTATCTAGTTCCGGACCAAGTGTTGGCGGAGTAGTGGTGAAAGGTACATACCCGGGTAATACCATACCAATATATATATATATATATATATATATATATATATATATATATATATATATATGCGTTATATTAATAATAGTTATATATATAAGTATTATTAATACTAGTAGTATTATTTACGGCTATGCATGAAGGGCGGCACACTTTACACAATAAACTCCTACACACCTCCGAGTGGGAGGTGTGTAGGAGGTAATTGACAGCTGAATATTTCAAGAGTTCAATGTGGGCGGTCTTATTTCGTCACGCTCTACTGCACATGCTAATATATTCTGAACGTGTAACACCTATATGCATAGAATATACTGCGTATACAAATTAACTCCGATTCATTTATATACCGTGCATACAAATACATACATATATATTATTTATATAACTATATTTATATACATATATACATATATCCCTACATGCACACATGCATATTTATTATTTATATAAATATATATACATATACACACACATACCTACATCCATATATGTGAATTTATATAATCTTATTTATATCATCAATTATATTATCCAATGTTGATTAGTTAATAGCCACGTGGAAGACATTACAGTGTATGCTGGCTATACTATAGGTATAGGTTAAATCTAGTAATCAATGAAGGTGGTATACCTATAGGCAGATATGTGAATATCACAGGAATAATGGGTTAAGAAGAGGTCGTCATTTTATATTATACTTTACATAGGTAATATATATAAATATACATTTAGTTACATTATTAGTTATTTATTTATAGGTACTACTAGTTATATCATATACACACTATTTACTAAATATATACGAATGTATTATAGCATCATAACAATATTGAACATGTGTACTATAGTGAATCATAGTGTATATTAATCTAGGTCATCGTGGGGTTAAAATGAGATAAAGGACTTTGCTAGTTTATGTATAGATGTTACATAATTACACACGTACACAATTCTATATTGACTTAGTTACATATACATGTAGGGAAATGCACACAACACTATTTTATGTTATCCAATTTGTATATCCATATATTTATATATAGTAATTAGTTAAATAAAGTTGATAATTCAAATACATATAGCTAGGTGTAATGTATGTATAGTTATATATAATATATGTTAAGTTATATTGTATATGATACAAAAGTATTGAATGTATTTATTTTATTTATTATGAAATATATTAATAAATTATAATATGAGTGATATATAATAATAATGATAATAATATTTAAACGTAAACAAATAACAGAAACTATTCATTATCATTATCAGCATTGTCATTGTCATCATCATTAATTGTCATAATATCGTCAAATGGATTGATAAGATAAGATCCTCTCATTAGTAGATCAAATGCTGATATACTAATGAGAGGATCTATAGAAGAATACTTATCGAATAATTCCATCAGGAGATGGTTATTACATTTAAATACAGATTTTTGTTACTTCCGTGTAATTGTTGATTCGAATAGCCAGAAATATACACAGAAATTTTAGAGACTGGATATATACTATAATATCGAGTACTCGATCTGGTATCGTGTACTAGAGTGACGCTAGACGAGCGTCGTTTGAATCTCGTTGATCCTAGAGTCGGCCGCGACTTGAGTATATGGGTATATATTCAAGCCACGGTCGACGACCGTGGTCATGAGCCACGTTCTAGTAGGTGAGTAAGTGAGCTAAGGCCGGCAGACGACGCTCTTCGAGCGTCGTTCTAGAACTCACTATCTGAATGCCTGAAATTCGTTGGATAGTCGCAATTAATTTATAATGTGGCTATATAAGAGCTAACCAAAATACAAAGGTCACTTACTATTTAAAATTACTATCAACATGAACAACAATATTAACGATCGATGTATCACCTGTGGACTTGATGTATTAGCTGGACAGCGCGGCTTCACCTGCGACGGATGTTTAGGACGGGTTCATCTATCCTGTGATACTGGTATCTCACCTACAAGATATCTGGAAATGGTGAATAACCATGTTATTATTAACTGGAAATGTTCCACGTGTCTGGAACTACAAAACAGACAAACATCAGCAGAATATGGTCCGTACACTATCGAAAGAGATCACCTAGAAATTCAAATCGAAAATCCTATTCCATCTCCATTACCAATCGATCAAACCGTTCATTTGGTATATAAATTAAAAAAAGGAACGTCTACAAGAGGTGGCGATACTCTTATCGACAACCATGGTCATTTATACCAAATGAAGCGTGATCAGAGACGACATTCTTTACATTGGCGATGTAAATATAAGAAACCTCCATATTCTTGCAAACACTCATTAAAACAAATCGATACAACCTGTGAAATATATACAACTGAAACTCTGCGGCAGAGCCCTCAACCTCACACATGCAGTCCAGTCACTGGGGTAGAGAAAATGATTGATTTTGTTCGAAACGTAAAAGATCAGGGGATGAAAAGACCCCATTCTTCGTCTGCTTCAATTATCAAAGAGGTTTATAATAAATAATATTTATTAATTTCTAATTAAATATACATACTTATATATATAACTATCCCATATTTGTGTATACATTCATAGCATAATATTAACCATTTGGTAGACATGATTATTTGGTACAAAATTTCGTGTCCATCAAACAGTTAGGGCAATATTATATATATATATGTGTTACATTATTTGTTATTATAATTTATATTTCAAACTTTATATCATATTATTTAGTTTGTAAGTCTAATTTTTTTATAAATTATTCTTAATAAACTATTGTATATGCAATTCCATCAATTGTTCAATAAATTAGAATTATTCTATAATATATTAAAAAAATATACCGTATAAACAATAATTTCTCTACATAACATTGTAGGCACTACGCAAGGACAATGAAATAGTCCACTTTATGCCAAAACATAAATTATTGTGCAATACAGTAAATCGATTTCGTTCAAAAGATCGACCCGGACATATCAATAATCTGGACTTTGTGCTAAATCATGCACATATACCGAATAATTTCTTGCGCCATGATATTCGTGTAGGGAATAATATACATCTAATATTTATGACAGAATATCAGATTACACTCTTAAAGAATGCTGCAACTTGGTATATGGATGGAACTTTTAGGGTTATCCGAAAGCCCTTTACACAGCTTTATGGCATTCATGTCTTTGTAACAAACGGCGATAGTGTAAAGCAAGTTACGGTTGCTCATATATTCATGAGTAGCAGAACCGTTGCCGATTATGAAGAAATTTTTCGGTTAGTATATATAAATATACACAAATACGTTATATTGATAAATCCATTTGTAAATAAAATTAAACAGTGCAATTATAATTATAATGATTTGAAGCTAACTTGTGCTATGGTTAGCATGCATAAAATCAGCCGCCAACAAAAATCTGTATTTAAATGTAATAACCATCTCCTGATGGAATTATTCGATAAGTATTCTTCTATAGATCCTCTCATTAGTATATCAGCATTTGATCTACTAATGAGAGGATCTTATCTTATCAATCCATCTGACGATATTATGTCAATTAATGATGATGACGATGACAATGCTGATAATGATAATGAATAGTTTCTGTTATTTGTTTACGTGTAAATATTATTATCATTATTATTATATATCACTCATATTATAATTTATTAATATATTTCATAATAAATAAAATAAATACATTCAATACTTTTGTATCATATACAATATAACTTAACATATATTATATATAACTATACATACATTACACCTAGCTATATGTATTTGAATTATCAACTTTATTTAACTAATTACTATATATAAATATATGGATATACAAATTGGATAACATAAAATAGTGTTGTGTGCATTTCCCTACATGTATATGTAACTAAGTCAATATAGAATTGTGTACGTGTGTAATTATGTAACATCTATACATAAACTAGCAAAGTCCTTTGTCTCATTTTAATCCCGCGATGACCTAGATTAATATACACATAGACACATAGACATAGTTCGCTCCTATGTCTATGATATACACTATGATTCACTATAGTACACATGTTCAATATTGTTATGATGCTATAATACAATCGTATATATTTAGTAAATAGTGTTTATATGATATAACTAGTAGTACCTATAAATAAATAACTAATAATGTAACTAAATGTATATTTATATATATTACCTATGTAAAGTATAATATAAAATGACGACCTCTTCTTAACCCATGATTCCTGTGATATTCACATATCTGCCTATAGGTATACCACCTTCATTGATTACTAGATTTAACCTACACCTATAGTATAGCCAGAATACACTGTAATGCCTTCCACGTGGCTATTAACTATACAACATTGGATAATATAATATATAATTGATGATATAAATAAGATTATATAAATTCGCATATATGGATGTATATATTTATATAAATAATAAATATGCATGTGTGCATGTAGGGATATATGTATATATGTATATAAATATAGTTATATAAATAATACATATGTATGTATTTGTATGCACGGTATATAAATGAATCGGAGTTAATTTGTATACGCAGTATATTCTATGCATATAGGTGTTACACGTTCAGAATATATTAGCATATGCAGTAGAGCGTGACGAAATAAGACCGCCCACATTGAACTCTTGAAATATTCAGCTGTCAATTACCTCCTACACACCTCCCACTCGAGTGTTCATTTATAAAATGTGCCGCCCTTCATGATTCCCCTTATTTACTACAAGTATTTTTCAAAATATATTTTAGAATAGCTCGTTATTATATGTTTGTATAATACATTATCATCATTAATGTATTCATATTTGAATTTAATTATACGTTATAATTAAATATTATATAGATATTGTAGACTCATACAATATACTATTTATATGTTATTAATACTGTGATATTTATTAAATTATTCTATAGAGAATAATTATAAATAGATAATAATATATAGCTAAATATAATATTAATTATATAATCAACGACCGTATATCAGTTAGTATATATAAACTGAATTATAATTATATTAACTCCGTCATTGGTTAAATATGCTAGCGTAGGTATATTTTATTTAGAAATAGGTAATTTAAAAAAACCAATAATTTTATTTTAAAAATATAGAAATGAAATGATTTCAATATCGAATTTTGTAATATTACATACACATTTCTAGTAATTTCTTTGATGTAAGATTATGAAATAATAAATATTAATTTTAATAGATTTATTAAGTGTAATTCCGGAATAGGAACTTAATCGGATGTGTAGTATATATATATATAGGTTTATGTCACTAAACTCCTCCCATGATGTCCTGAAAAGTGCATTTCGTAAAGGTTATTCAACTGAGACTGCCCTCCTTCAAATCTTAAATGATATATATATACTAATGTTTCTCCCTCACTATGTTGTCAAATGGTTCTACCTGATCTATATTGTGCATTTGACTCTCTTCGCCATGATATTCTTATCTCAAGACTTTAGATGATTGGCATTAATGGTAGTGCCCTCAAATGGCTTAATTCTGACATCCTAAATTGAGCATCCTATGTTAACTTCTGTGATTTATCGTCTGATCCTCGTCCTCTACTCTATGGTGTCCCATAATGTTCTGTCCTAGGCCCACTTCTATTCTCCATATATATAGCACCTATAAGGTCTATTATATACAAATTTCCTAGCTTTTCTATCCTATATGCTGATGATATCCAACTCTACTCATTCCTCTCTACTTCTACTCCAGATAATTCTCAACTAATTGCGTGTGCCTCCTCTATTAAATAATGGCTTCTCTCCAATAACATTTTACTAAATACTTCAAAAACTGCCCTCCTCAATATACCTACGAACTCCTCATCATTCCTTTCTTTTTACATTGACAATATTCTTATTTCACCTTCCATCTCAGTCCTCAATCTTGGTGTTATTTTTGACTCTGATCTATTTTTTTCTAGCCATATTGCTAACATTTCTAAATCTGCTAATTATCATTTATTTAGAATCAGATGTATCCGTAAACATATTACTCGTCCCCTTTGTGCTGTCCTTATTAATTCAATTGTAATTTCTCATATTGATTATTGTTCTTCTTTATTATATATCCTTCCTGCTTCTTCCATTGCCCCATTAAATAGAATCATCATATCATCTATACGATCCATTTTAAATATTAAACTATCTGACCATTCCTCTAATGACTCATTTCAAATTATACCAAACTGGTTTCCCTATAGAAAACGATCCCTAATTAGACTCCTTTCTATTACCCATAAATCTATATATTTTTCCATTCTTTCATATATATTTGACCTACTCATAATTCGCTCCACCACCCACAATACACGTTCAGCTTCCAGTATTAATCTCATTATCCTACAGCCATCCTCCCTTAAATTCCAGAATTGCTCATTCTCCTACATTCCCATCTATCTGGAATGAACTCCCTTCATCTATAATATCTATTCAATCTCCCACTTCCTTCAATGCTCATCTCAAGTCATATTTATTCAGTATCTAATTTCATTATATTATTATTAATTTTTATATTTCGTTCTTATTACTTCCATATTGTTAGTTAGTTTATTTCACTTTGTTGTTATTGTGGTTGTTGTATTTTATTTGTATTATTTATTTTACGTGCACTTACGAGGAGTGTTATCACTTTGTAACGGTGCCTATTAAACAATATTTCATCATCATCATCATATATTTATATATATATATTTAAAATAATAATAAACAATAATATAATAATTTATTATGACTTTAAAAACACATGGTGATTATAACCTTATTAGAAAACAAGAAATAAAAATAAATAGAAAACGAATAATAAAATAGAACGAATTACAACGAGTTAAAATAAACATACAGTATACGTTTTACATAATGAAAGTTAATTAATACAATGGATATCATATGGCAGTAGATTCCATGGAAAGTTGAAGCTTTTCGGAGCAATTGCCGAGAAAGATGATTCAGATTATGTTAATGATATTGAGCATTGCACCACTTTCATGACGTAGCACTTCCGACTAGATCTATTAGAACTCTGAATAAGAATAGATTCGGATAGTTATTAAGGAAATCCAAGGTTCATACAACGATATGTTTACAAATATATCTAAATTTAAGAAACCCTAGTATGCGCATTATATCTGCAGATATAGAAACAAGGTAGAGGTATGGTACCTATAGTTTATATAATACACGTAGAGCATGACGTTGAATACGCTCGAGTTTATACATCATGTTTAGAAGTATATTACACAATAATGAATAGCAATAGATAAGTATACTGCATACTAGCGAGTAAATTAAAAATGTAGTCATGCCATATGTAAGTTTATAGCAATATTTTATAATACTATATAGAACATATATATCAATATACTATGTATATGTTAATGTCGTAATAATATCTTACCATGTGTGGGTCCTGAGGAACATTTCTCATCACATAAACCATTAACGCAACGATATTCCCTACATAACAAATCACTACACTGCGAGCAAACTGCTCCGTTGCTAGAGTAAGGAGAATCCCTTTCTTTTGGCGGAACGTGATATAAATTCCTAGATAAAGTACAATTTGTTATAAAATTTAAGAATTAACTTCAGTTGTAGATTATTATGATTTTTTAATAATTCGTGTATGAATTTGTATATATTCATATACATTATACCATATATATTATTATTATTATTATTATTATTATTATTGTTATTATTATTAAGCATAAATCTATAGGTCATATAAGTCCCTAATACGGACACTCTAGATGTCTTAATACGGATACCTTATAACCAAAGCGCCCAGCGTATGAACAAATGTTCATAAAATTAATTATAAATAATGTAATTGTAACTTGTCTGATTGATTCATAATAATATATAATAATATATAATTTATCTAGTAGTATATAGGGTGTATTATAACATAGGGTGTCCGTATTCAAACATGGGTACGAATACATACACCCCCGTTATCATGCAATAAAAAGATTAATAAAATTAAAAATCACATAATATCTATAATCATATAATATTAATATATCTTAATTTTTGAATAAAAATAATGAGTCATAAAATGTTAAGACCATTTATTGTTAAAGTGTCCGTATTAGGTTACTTTCCCCTATATCATCTTAAACAATTCCTAGAAATGCACCTAATAACTACATTTAACCTAATAATCACCTATCTATAAGGATACCCGTATCATATCGGTGAATACATAAGTAGTATGTGTTCGTTAGTACCCGATTATAGTATAGTACACATATAGAGTTTATCGCTACACGCATTTATTAGATTAACTCTAACCATGTTGTAAAATAACAGACTATTCTCGTCACGTTGTACCTCACTTCAATGCCGTTAAAATATAACACTGGACATTTAGGTGGAGGCGCAACCGAAGTTATTTAACGTGTCACGCGCTACCTGAAATATAGTTGTTTATATATATATATATATATATATGTGTGTAATGAAATATATGACGTTAATAAAATTTACTTAATATTAAACAACACTTTATACTATTGTATAATATATAAATTCTGCATTCAGTGATATATAAAAATAAATAATAATATTTCATTTAATAACATAATTTACAAAAATGTACTAACAAAATAGAAATTGAAACAGTCTTTTTCCTTTTTACATCTATTATTATAAGCATCATAATTTTCCTTTTCATTATACATAGATTCAAGTAAATCGGCGATTTTATAATCTGTAATGGAACATAACGTATGTAACAAGTATTGTTTGCACTATAAGTATAATGAATATCTACCTGTTTTATTTGAAAAAGTTTTAGGAGAAACGTAGTACAAAGCCCTGCATTTGTACAAGTATTTCATTATGTATATATATATATATATATATATATATATATATATATATATATATATATATATATATATATATATATATATATATATATATTAATGAATTAAATCAGTTTATAGACAAATTAGAGCTGTATGATATGTGCTGTCTGTTATGTGCTATGTGCAGTGTCACACATACATCATATTCATATATAAGTTATATATAAAACTAATTGTTCATATATATATATATATATATATATATATATATATATATATATATATATATATATATATATATATATATATGGAAGTGTGTACAATTTAGTTAACTTATCAATATACAATTTATATACAGCTATATAATATTTTCAGTACAAGCGAATAGGCGCCTTATATAGTTATATTATATATCAGTATTCGATTAATTATATAAGTTATAATATGTGCTATAACTATTCGTGATGATATGAATACTACCACAGCCTACTACAGGCCGCAATAAGAGGTCTCGCTGGTACTAACGTTAGGAGAATAGCTAGGCTGAGGGTAATCGCTGAGAACATTCTAGACGTTTGTTGTTGTCGGGTAGGATACGGATCTATGAGATGATCACCTCCTTTTATAGAGGATTACATATCACGTGTTAACGTATAGATCACGTGGTATTTACTGGATACGTTGATTAAAATACACAATTACCATAACTATTATTACATCACAATAAAGGTTATTGTTTACAGCCACACATCGACCGTGTGATAGTTCAATTGTCGCAGCGTTTATTTATTATTTTGTTAATAACGCTATTTTGTATAGTATTGTGTAATATGGCAAACTCACGTATATCATGTATTTGTAATATAGATGTATATGTGTGTGTTTACGTATTTGTTATCAATATTACATATCGTTTTTAAATACGCAATTAATTAATAATTATTTAGATATTACAAATAATATTTATATTATAGTATAATAAACATGCATTTATGAATATGTTTTTAATTAGTACACATATATAGTGTCATGATTTCAGCGTTAAGTATAATTGTGTAAATCTAGAATTTTAAATTGGAAAATCTCTATCCACCACCCATATATAGTCAATGATACATATCATTCTGGTATTAACAATATCGGCCAAGCTGAGAATTAACATGGACTACATAGAGGCGTGGCTAATATATATATATATATATATATAGGCGTGGCTAATATATATAGGCGTGGCTAATATATATGCCATCGTGATCAGATGTATCAGAATGCCCACATAGTAAACATATATATATATATAACAATGAGTATTATACTCTGGGTACTATCGCTCTACTGACCACCATAGCCCTTAACAATAAACCTTCATGATATTAATAACGGCAGTATCTATATTATCTCAGTTATATCATTCCACGCATACGTATATCACATGTTCTACCTGGATAAGGAGATATAGATAGTGCAGTGAGTTGAATAGATGTATGTTTCTTAATGAGATAACTTGGTCTTATAATATATAATTATAACCTAACGAGTTCCATTCAGATTTTCACGCACGCTCACGGAATGTTATGTTTTTTATGTTTATTCAAGTTATATGGAGTAGAATATATTCTATATATACAGATGACTAATTTTGAGAGTCGACACAGAGGAGAGGATAACGAATATCTGTGTTCGGTAGAACGGGAATTCGAGTCGATACTTTAGGTCATAATATGTCATTGATATAAGAGAGGTTAATAACGTATACTATAAAGTATTCGATGTAACGTTCTTCGTTACATCGATAACGTATTAATTCGTTACCGGGTTGTTGACAAATCAAACGAACACTGATGCTCGAATGATTCGTGTGAGATGTATAAGGTTGCGCCAATGTTAACACTGGAGGATAGTTCAGAAGTAGTTAATGAGTGGCGTAGCCAAAGAGTAAACAAGGATATATAATATGTCGTTGTTAATATATTTAAGGATAAGCTGATAAGTCTAACTTTCACATATATTAGTAATGTGCTTCTTAAAGGGTTAAAGGTCATCCATAGTAAAACCAATACATCGTACACGATATATGCAACTAATTGATTCGACTCTAATTTCGACTCATTCACAAGATAAATCATATGTAGTTAGGTTCGCAGATTGTTAATTGTTATCTCGCATTTAGTGGAATTAAGCAACAGTATATTGTTCAATAGTAATTAACGTATTGCATAATCAGAGATAATTTCTATTAGAAGTTGAATAACAAAACATATGGGCATACACATCGCTGATGCCCTATCGCGATCCGAGAAGATATCAAGGCCCCTCTCAAAAGTGTGGTAACCCTAGGGGTTATCAAGCTATTGAAAGAACCTTCCAAATTGGTATCCTGACTCGTGTGCAGCCCTAAGACTAATGGTAAGATTCGCATATGCCTATACCAGATGGACCATAATCTCTCGATTATAAAACCAAACTACGTATCGCGGACCCTATAGGGTAGATCTATAGATGAGGTAACACCCCACTTAGGCGGCGCTCGGGTTTTCTCAAAACAGGGTACTGGTCGCCGACCAGTAGTATACAGCAAACAGTAAGAGCAGCATAATAGCAGCATAACAGCATATGCTAGAGCCTCAAATGTTTACATTGTGCTATTATGCTGCTATTAAATGTATATTATGCTGCTATTATGCTGCTATTAATTTGTCACGCTATTATGCTGCTGTTATGCTGCTATTATGCTGCCATTATGCTGCTATTATGCTGCTATTAATTTTAAAAGTATATTATGCTGCTATTATGCTGCTATTATAATAACAGTAGCATAATAGCAGCATAATATACTTTTAAAATTAATAGCAGCATAATAGCAGCATAACAGCAGCATAATAGCGTGACAAATTAATAGCAGCATAATAGCAGCATAATATACATTTAATAGCAGCATAATAGCACAATGTAAACATTTGAGGATCTAGCATATGCTGTTATGCTGCTATTATGCTGCTCTTACTGTTTGCTGGGTAGGTCCATCTCGTCTAACGCTCTAGTCTATTAACCTTACATATTTCATTCTGTTTTCGTCTGTCGCCGTGAACAGTGTTTTCTATTCATTCGATTCGCATTGTTTGACAGTAACAAATATTACAACATTATTGTGACGCATTTACATCGTTTCTGTACGTTCATCATACATTCATAAATTGGTCAACGTTTACGTGTTACTCGGTACCTGTCCAGGAGGATCTCCCGTGCCAGGCTCGCTCTGGTTGTCGGTTACCCGCACTTTAAACCGTCGGTACCCTGAATTTAGTTACAATTTACTAGGTATCTTATATTTATGTAATATTTATAATTTATACTGACTGTGTAATTATATTAAATTTATTAGTCAATATATATAAATATTATGTGTATATAAGTGTGTAACTATGTGAATATATATATACACATATTTAGCTATATATATATATATATCTATATATATATATATATATATATATATATATATATATATATATATATATATATATATATATAAATATATAGGCGATCTATCTGTATTGTCTTTTCACTGAAATCATTGAACCGCATCAACATCACTGCTGTGATTGTTCTATAGAAAGTCGCATGTATTCTGTGAATACTCTCCAGCTATAGCTATAATACAATTGATATTTCGAATCTATTGATATGAAGTGTGTTCATTTTAATGCATGTATAACCTATACAGTTAATACAATTGCCTGTAATATATGTAATCATCATTTACATTTTACTTGTCTTAATAATTATGGCTTAACTACACACCAGTGGAATTCTACCAAACCTTCTAAAATTGCTATTGAATTATTAAATTCTAATCAGATTATATATCAGTGTAAGAACTGTAAAGACAATACATATGTTAATAATACAGATAGATCTAATTAATTCAAATTAATACTCAGAAACCCATGATTGCATCACCAGGAATTCATATGTATGCAGCTGTTAATGTGTTAATATTAACACATCTGAATTAATTAATATTTATAGCTCTTACAATGACTTTCCAATTATATAAATTATTGAAATATCTAGGAATAATTATTGACCGCGATATATCCCTGAAATCACCATATTCGAAGTATAAGTAGTAAAGCTAACCATAACCTATATATTAATTAAAATATAATTATAATTTAATTAATTCATTAGTTTTGTCATCAATTGATTACTGTAACTCTATACTAATTAGACTCTCTCAATCCACGATATTACCTATTAATCATATTATCTGATCACCTGTGAGAACGATATATCAACAACCACGCAAGGATCACTCAAGTATCACCTTAAAGATGAAATCACTTAGGATACTATCAGCCTCAGAAAAGAGAAAAGAGTACTGTGTATCGCTCACAAGGCCCTAACTACTCATCAGCCGGAATATATATATGATCTTCACTCCAATTGATACAACCTCTTAGAACTATAAGAACAATAGAGGATTTCTTACGATTTGAAGTAGGCATCCCCGATCTAATACGTACGAAAAAGCGTGCTTTATCGTACGCTCTTCCTCGACTATGGAATCCTATTCCTCGTTCTATACGAGAAATTGTAAATTATTCAATGTTTAACCGTTAATGTTTAAACGTAAACTTGTAAAATAGTTATTAAATCATTAATTAATATTTCAACCTAGTTTTATATTTAAATTAGTGTTATACCTATCTCCTTATTGTTAGTTTATATTATTTAATTTGACTTTTTTTATTAACACAAAACTTAACAGAGCAAACATATTGCTATACAATTAGTGTCTAAATAAACCATTTTGATTTGATTTTATTAGTATTAGTAGTAGTAGTAGTAATAGTAGTAGTAATAGTAGTAATAACCTTGTAACCTAATGGTGTATACACTGCCATCAACATCGTGTGAGTTTTCTGCCGTGTTTCGAAGTTATTGATACGCGATTTCGAATAAGTGTGTTTATTAGTTTGTATTTAAAGAGTGGGGTTGAAGAGATTTCTCTTATTTTATAAGGGTTGGGTTTGTGTTTTATTTCCATAATTTCGGGGAAGATATTTATATATACATATCCTGTTTGTGTGATATGTATTTTGGATTATGATTTGATTTAATAGTAGTTGTAGAAGTAGTATACTATAGTATGCTTATAACCTTATAACCTAATGGTTTAGAGACTGCCATCAACTTGTTAATA
This sequence comes from Osedax fenrisi, assembly GCA_964019155.1. Lineage (NCBI taxonomy): Eukaryota > Metazoa > Annelida > Polychaeta > Sabellida > Siboglinidae > Osedax > Osedax fenrisi. The sequence goes on along the minus strand of OZ025240.1, from coordinate 5,866,812 downwards.
GAGTTTTCGGCCGTATATTCAAAATTAATTTGTATACGCAGTGTTGAATAGATGGGTTTTTAGCCTACGTTTAAAGATTGGAGTCGAAGAGATGGATCTAATATCATGGGGGTATACTGTTCCATAATATTTGGGCAGCTAAGGAGAATGCAATTTATTGTTTCTGTGAGATATTCTTGAAATTATGGATATGTAGTTTGAATTTGTTGGTAGTTCGTTAGATTGTAGTCAGTAGTCGGTGTTTTTGTGGTGAGTGGTGTAGTGAGTCATAAGTAGTGTTTTATATTGGATGTGTTGTGTGATTTGTAGCCAGTAGATTTTTTTAAGTAGGTATATGAGTTCTAGAGTATTTTGGTATTCTGTACACAGTAAGTGCAGCAGAGTAAAGTAGTCTATTGAGTTATGGTACTAATGAGTTTTTGGGTAGGTTATGTAGTAATGAATTGCAGTAGTCTAGTCGTAGAAGTATTAGTAAGTTATGATAATTTTAGCTAGTTCAGTTGTTATCGAATGTCTTATGAGTCGTATAGTATGTAAAGTTCATTATAATTGTCTTCTATTTTATATATATATATATATATATATATATATCTGAGCTCGTATGTCCATAATAATTTATTTTCTCAGTGCACATCTAGACTATTTTCCAAATAAATGTTATGATTATAGTTAAGAGCAATATTAGTCTTTCATCACTATATTTTGTAAATTGAAGATAGATACCAAGGCAACAGAATATTAATATCCTATATGATTACTGTTGGAGTCAAAAAGGGATATAAAATACTTACAATAGAATAAAATCATTAAAATAAACAATGTATATTAAAATATTAACTATGTAGAATGTTATGTTGTAGTATTATATATTAAAATATAACAAATACCATTGAAATAAATTCATTACATGTCCGTTAATTTTCTTATTTTTATGATTTTTTCAAACATTTTCAATAAAAAAAAACTTGATACGATTTGAAAAAACTAGTTACATATTTTAAATTAGCGCAAAAAAATATTCTAGAATCAGACCTCTGACTTCAGATAATTTATTTTGAAATGTCGACCAATGTGATATAATCTGAATTTATTTTAGTAATTAATGGTTTTAAATAGTGTGTCGCTCAGATTATGAAATAAGAACTGAATGAATATGAATTGAGATTCTACAGGTTTTTATTATATTTTAATAAATATTAATAAATATTATTAACTCCTAATTATAGATAACCAAGATAAATAAATGGTAATTTCTATAAACCAGATATTGTGAACGTATACATAGTTTTGAAGGAGAATATAATGTTATCATTACCCATCCTAAAGAAACAAAATATCTCGCCTTACATTTTTAATTTGTGGGAGAGTATACAGGTATATTTTATTTGGAAATAATTAATTTGTAAACAAATAATATTTTATTTAAAATTATATAAATGAAATTATTTTAAAAGATAAATATTAATTGTAATACATTTATTATGTGTAATTCATTATAGGAACGTCATCGGATGTGTAGTATATATATATATATATATATATATATATATATATATATATATATATATATATATATATATATATATATTTATATAACATAATAATAAATAATAATATAATAGTTTATTATTACTTTAAAAACACATGGTGATTACATGTCATTAAAAAACCAAAAACATTAATAATAGAAAAAGAATAATAAATTGGAATGAATATAGTGAGTTTAATTTAGCATACAGTTTATGTTTAAAAAATGAAAGTGATGTTGTACAATGAATATAATATGGCAGTGGACCATCTTTTCGGAGCGATAACTGAGAAAGCTGATTCAGATTAGACCAAAGATGTTGATTATTTCATACATTTCATGACGTGGCACTTCCAACTATATCTTTTAGAACTCTGAATAATCATAGATTATCTATATATTCAGGAAATACAAGGTATAGCGTTATACATAATACACAATTGTGTGACATGTAACATGTTAACATCCCTTATTTACAAATATATATATACACTAAATGAGCCAGTGATAGCATTGATAAACTGATGATGCATGGTTTTGTTTATATAATACACGTATAGCATGATGTTGAAAACGCTTGAGTTTATGCATTAGGTTTAAAAGTAAATTACATAATAATATACAGCAAAAGATAAGTATACTGCATACTAGCGAGTGAATTTATTATCTAAATAATAGAACAACTATTGACCATATTTATATACATAAACGTATTCTCAAATTTAAAGATATTATTTAATTAAATATTTATAAATACAATCATAACATACATCCACAAATTATTAAGTTATTTAACAAAAAAAAGTCAATTTATTCTCTCAGGTCAACTAATGAATATATTATTCCCAATATAATCACGATATTATGAAATTATGTATGAAAGGTTATCTTTTAAATATCCTTTGATATGGAATTCACTATATATATTAATATAAAAAACAATAACCCTTTGAAAAAGTTTTTAAATGTTTAAAAAAAAAACAATTGGTAACTATTAAAGTTATTACAATGATAACTATTACTTTATATATTTATTTAATATATACTTATTTTTAACAAATGATGATAATTCAGTAATTCGAATATTTTATTATTTTTACAATATATATTATTTTTACAATATTTATATCATTTAATAATTTGTATATGTTTTTAAATTTATTTTTGATTATTTGTATTCTTATTATTATTTGATTACAATTATATTACGAGTTAACTACTATTATTTCTTATCTACATTTTATTTTCATATTATTTATACTATTATTATTTTTCATTACTATTTATTATTATTATTTGAAATAATTATTTTATTATACATATATTTTATTTTTTTTATTAATATTTTAGAACGGGAACGATGTCCCCAGTAAACCAATGTGTTAATGTAACGTGCTTAACACCAGACATATGTCACGAGTTGAACACTTTTGATTTTTAAAATGCTCTTAATTCGTAATCAATATATGGTTTTAAAATATGTTATGGATATATAATATATTTATGATCTAGTTAACTGTAATATAATAATAAATTATCTCAAACTTGATTTTTTTTTTCAAAGGTGTCATACTCATAACAAATGTAATGTGTTAAGCACACTCCATTATGCTGAGTTGAGCACCTTTGAATTTCAAAAACTAATAGATGTAAAATAATTATTAATTTGAGTATAATATATATTATAATAATTTAATTAACTATAATATAATAATAAATTATCTCAAACTTAATTTTTTTTCTTCAAAGGTGTTACACTCATAACCAATGTAATGTGTTAAGCACACTCCATTGTGATGAGTTGAGCACCTTTTATTTCAAAAAATACTAGATGTAAAATAATTATTATTTTTAGTATAATATATATTATAATAATTTAATTAATTATAATATAATAATAAATTATCTCAAACTTAATTTTTTTCTTCAAAGGTGTTACACTCATAACCAATGTAATGTGTTAAGCACACTCCATTGTGATGAGGTGAACACCTTTTATCTCAAAAAATACTAGATGTAAAATAATTATTATTTTTAGTATAATATATATTATAATAATTTAATTAACTATAATATAATAATAATTTATCTCAAACTTAATTTTTTTTCTTCAAAGGTGTTACACTCATAACCAATGTAATGTGTTAAGCACACTCCATTGTGATGAGGTGAACACCTTTTATCTCAAAAAAATACTAGATGTAAAATAATTATTATTTTTAGTATAATATATATTATAATAATTTAATTAACTATAATATAATAATAAATTATCTCAAACTTAATTTTTTTTTCTTCAAAGGTGTTACACTCATAACCAATGTAATGTGTTAAGCACACTCCATTGTGATGAGGTGAACACCTTTTATCTCAAAAAATACTAGATGTAAAATAATTATTATTTTTAGTATAATATATATTATAATAATTTAATTAACTATAATATAATAATAAATTATCTCAAACTTAATTTTTTTTCTTCAAAGGTGTTACACTCATAACCAATGTAATGTGTTAAGCACACTCCATTGTGATGAGGTGAACACCTTTTATTTCAAAAAATACTAGATGTAAAATAATTATTATTTTTAGTATAATATATATTATAATAATTTAATTAACTATAATATAATAATAAATTATCTCAAACTTAATTTTTTTTTCTTCAAAGGTGTTACACTCATAACCAATGTAATGTGTTAAGCATACTCCATTGTGATGAGGTGAACACCTTTTATCTCAAAAAATACTAGATGTAAAATAATTATTATTTTTAGTATAATATATATTATAATAATTTAATTAACTATAATATAATAATAAATTATCTCAAACTTAATTTTTTTTCTTCAAAGGTGTTACACTCATAACCAATGTAATGTGTTAAGCACACTCCATTGTGATGAGGTGAACACCTTTTATCTCAAAAAAATACTAGATGTAAAATAATTATTATTTTTAGTATAATATATATTATAATAATGTAATTAATTATAATATAATAATAAATTATCTCAAACTTAATTTTTTTTCTTCAAAGGTGTTACACTCATAACCAATGTAATGTGTTAAGCACACTCCATTGTGATGAGTTGAGCACCTTTTATTTCAAAAAATACTAGATGTAAAATAATTATTATTTTTAGTATAATATATATTATAATAATTTAATTAATTATAATATAATAATAAATTATCTCAAACTTAATTTTTTTCTTCAAAGGTGTTACACTCATAACCAATGTAATGTGTTAAGCACACTCCATTGTGATGAGGTGAACACCTTTTATCTCAAAAAATACTAGATGTAAAATAATTATTATTTTTAGTATAATATATATTATAATAATTTAATTAACTATAATATAATAATAATTTATCTCAAACTTAATTTTTTTTCTTCAAAGGTGTTACACTCATAACCAATGTAATGTGTTAAGCACACTCCATTGTGATGAGGTGAACACCTTTTATCTCAAAAAAATACTAGATGTAAAATAATTATTATTTTTAGTATAATATATATTATAATAATTTAATTAATTATAATATAATAATAAATTATCTCAAACTTAATTTTTTTTCTTCAAAGGTGTTACACTCATAACCAATGTAATGTGTTAAGCACACTCCATTGTTCTGAGTTGAGCACCTTTTATTTCAAAAAATACTAGATGTAAAATAATTATTATTTTTAGTATAATATATATTATAATAATTTAATTAACTATAATATAATAATAAATTATCTCAAACTTAATTTTTTTTCTTCAAAGGTGTTACACTCATAACCAATGTAATGTGTTAAGCACACTCCATTGTGATGAGGTGAACACCTTTTATCTCAAAAACTAATTGATGTCAAATAATTATTATTTTAAGTATAATATATAATGTTATAATTTAATTAAATATAATATATCTATTATTAGTATCAAACTTGATTTTTTGTCTTCAAAGGTGTCACACTCATAACAAATGTAATGTGTTAAGCACACTCCATTGTTCTGATTTGAGCACCTTTTATTTCAAAAAATACTAGATGTCAAATAATTATCATTTTAGACAATATCATAATATATATATATAACTAGTAACCTATTCAAATAATATTAATATTATTAATCGATTTATCAAGAAGAAAAATTATTATATATTAAAATATAATATATAGATATATATTATATATAATATATATATATATATATATATATATATATATATATATTAAAAAACGTAATTATATATATTGTAAAAAATATAAAAAAGTAATGCCATGGCATGCATGGTGGGGATTCGAACTACAATGTTCTGCCAAAACAATATTAGTCATACATGTATGACTAATGCATCACGCTAGCTGACTTATTATAAATTTAGATTTATATTTATTAAATGAGTAATAGTTATAATTTAATTATTAAGAAAAATAGAATATATAGATAAATACTAATGTTAATTTTTTATATCTATTATAATTCGTAATACAATAGTTTACTTATAATGGTGTTAGTTTATTATATATGTATACCCTTCACGATATATAATTTGTTTTATATATGAACAAAATTAGTTAATTAATTTTAGAAAAAATAATTAGCTTACATACTTTAATAATTTACTTATCTTTTTATATTATTATACTTATATAATGAATATATTGTTATATAGTTAATATAGTTAATAATTTTAGTTAATATTTTTTTAAATATTATACTAATTCTTATTTATATATTATTTATTTATTATTAAAATATTTTAAATATAATAAACCTAAATAAATAATATATATTGTTTATAAATCAATTAAACGAGTTTTTAGAAATTCAATAAAATGTAATAATGAATATTTAAATTATGATTCTAAAATGATTCTTTATTAAATTAAAAATAAATTAAATCATGTGAATAATGTAATATATATACAAATATGAATACGAGTTTATATATATTTATCAATACGAATGGTGTATACGTATATTTGTATAAAGGCATTATTGCATGTATACAACATGTATTACATGCATAGATTTATAGTTTACACTTGTAAACTATAAATCTATGATTACATGTATATATGTTATTCATTCAGATTTTATTTTCATGTGCACTAGACCGTATAATGAATTCTAGGGACGCACGCCTTGCGCGCCACGATTGACCTATTTAAAGTTATTTAATTTTTGCCTACCATCCGTACAATGCTAACCATATATATAATGATAAGTATATCAATTTATACGTGCTCTATATTATTTTTTTAATATATATTTATTTATATATATGTATACATATAAATATTATTAATTTATTTATGTACATTTATTTAATAAATGTGATTTGAATTATTATTAATCAATTAAAATATGTCATTATTAAATTTGTCAAATAAAAAGAAATATTAGTGGTATTATGGATAATTAAAGAAAATGATGTTAGTATTTATTTATTTATCACAAATTATTAATAATTAATAAAATACATACATTATGTAGGTTTTTTATACAAGATGGCTTAAGAATGCAAATAATCAGAAAGCATTGGATATTATTATTAAATCATGCCAGATAGTGTATTAAGAATATTGGATGAATTATGAAATTTTTAAACCGAAAAATCAAATTCAGTTAGTCAATAATATATTAAATAGTGTATTTATAAAGTTATACCAATTACATAACAATAATTAATTTATATATATATATATATATATATATTGTGCGCGTGTATGTTTGTGCATGTGTGTTTATCTAACATAAATCATATTGAATTTTAATTTTGAAAAACTTTACATGGTTTATCTTGAAATAATTAATTTGCACTAACGATGCATGTATAAAGGCTATGCATATAATAACTATACCGATTGAGCCTTCAGTGTTAATCAAGTTTTTTATATGAATGTTTGTGTGTATATGTGTATGTGTGTGTTTATATGTATATGTATGTGTATACATGTTTGTGTGTGTATATGTATATGTATGTGTATTTGTATTGCAAATTATTAGAGATAATATATATATATATATATATATATATATATATATATATTTATTGATCATATTTACTGGTGACAATATAGTTGATAACTTTATATATAATAAGCAATTATATTTTGTAATATAGTATAAATATACATGATTAAATATAATATATAAATTATGATTTATATATATATTATATGTTAATTTCATATATTTTTTAATATTGTTCATGGTTTATTATATATAATATAGTTAATACTAGTATTAATACTATTTATACTAACATTAAATGATACAATAGTATTTAATATAAATTAATATGAATATGAATATATCTATATATAACATTATAATATTGTAAACAGAATTTTAATTAAATTATAAACATCTAAGGATTTTAATAATTTGTACCAATATAATTTTAATATTAAGTTTTATAATTATATATATATATAGTATACTAAAGAAGTACTAAATACAAAATATTTCAATATTATAATCCAATATCATAACTCAGTGATTTTATAGTATATTAATAATGTATATTTACATCACACACATACACGCACAAATCCATACATACATATATTAAATTGATGCATTTTCACAAATAATATAATTCATGTATGCTTAATAATTTAAATATGTAATTATTTTGTAAATATGTATTTTATATTTTCATTCCCACATATAGAAGAATTAAGTCTATTTATGAATATAGTACACCTAATGAACTTGTAATCTTGTTTTTTTTATTGAAATATATTTATGTATGTTATACAACTTATATACCTTATGTTATACTATTTAAAAATAAAAATAAAATGTTACCTGCATAGTAATCTTAATATGTGAAACATATCTACTATATATATATATATATATATATATATAATAATTTATATATATTATTTAGGGGCAACATGGATACTTCATGAAAACGAAGATATAATTAATATTATGAAAACTGTCGATCAATGTCTTAGAAACTGTAAAAGGAAAAAGAAAGAAAATAATTGATTTTAAAAATAAATATGTAAACTTTTTATTTAATTTTCAATTAATATTATTTATTATGTACTTATTCATTAATATTAATAAATCTAAATAAATCTAAATATAAATATTTCAAGATATATTATAGGTGCAAATAAAAGTTAAAATAATGTGTGCTTTACACGTAACTATTGGATGTGCTTAACACGTTACAATGATATGTGCTTAACACGTAACTTTGGCAGGTGCTTAACACGTTACAATGATAAGTGCTTAATACGTTAAAATGATAGGTGCTTAACACGTTACACTTATATGTGCTTAACACGTTATAATGGTAGGTGCTTAACACGTACATATGGGATGTGCTTAACACGTTATAATGGTAGGTGCTTAACACGTAAATATGTGATGTGCTTAACACGGTACACTAATAGATGCTTAGCACATTACAATGGTGTGTGTTTAACACGTTATAAAGATTGGTGCTCAACACGTTACCAATATTGGTGTTGAACACGTTATAATGGAAGGTGCTTAACACGTTATTATGGATGGTGCTTAACATGTTACATTTGTTTGTGCTAAACACAAAATTGTGGTTGGTGCTTAACACCAACAAAAAAAGTAGCCGATTTTTTGTGCTTAACACCAACCAATGTTATGTGTTAAGCACGTTATTTTTAACACATTGGTTTACTGGGTCATGTTTTTGTTTTGATTGTAACGTGCGGTGGTGTATAGTATGTCGAATAGTAAGTATACCGGATTGATTGAGGGGGATCATCTCAAGGTATTGATGGACTTGGCATATCCATACTGAAAGTTGGTAACCTTATACCATTCTTTCGTTGTGGTCTACCTATCAATTACATGTTGTTTCCTCTTTATTTGTACATATATAATTTTATTTTTATTTTTAACTATTATTATAACTTTATTTTTACTTATATATAATACTTATATGTTTAATATTAATTAATATTATAACTATTTTAATATTTAAAATTTAATTTATATTTTACTTATCTTTTGAAATTTGTAATTTTATTTTACTCTAATTTTACTTTAATCCATTTTTTCTATTCCTTTTTCTGACAGGTAGATAACTCGATAAGTTCAGTTATATTATATATCTAGCTAGGTTCACTCTCATTTATTATGAGGAACCAATCTGATTATTAAAATTAAATTAAAAATTGAGTAATGCCTATGTAAATTTATAACGATATTTTAAAATACTATATATACAATATATATATATATATATCAATATAATATGTGTATGTTAATGACAATTATAATATCTTACCATATGTGTGTCCAGGGATACAGTTATCTTCACATAAACCTTTAACGCAAGTATAATCCCCTTTAATCAAATCATTACATTTCGAGCAAACTGATCCTGTGCTGGAGTAAGGAACTTTACTATCTGACGGAACGTGATGTAAATTCCTAGTTAAAGTACAATTTGTTAGAATATTTAAGAATTAACATCAGTTGTAGATTATTATGATTGGTTAAGGGTTACGATTAAAAAGGATGAGTTGATGTGCAAAGGTTAAATTACAAATGCGAAATAAATTTATATAGGCTCACTTTGGGATGTAATGCAGCTAAAAAAAAACAAACAGGACAAAACTAAACCACTTAACCAATTAAACCAAATAACCCACAAATATCTAAACAAAATATAATATATATACTATTTACTCGTATTTCAAATATAACCTTTAACACTCAACTCGTCCTTTTTGATCGTCTCCCTTGTATAATATACGTTATTCCGTATATATATATATATATATTATTATTATTATTATTATTATTATTATTAGTATTATTATTATTATTATTATTATTATTATTATTATTATTATTATTATTATTATTATTATTATTATTATTATTATTATTATTATTATTATTATTATTATTATTATTATTATTATTATTAGTATTAGTATTATTATTATTATTATTATTATTATTATTATTATTATTATTATTATTATTATTATTATTATTATTATTATTATTATTATTATTATTATTATTATTATTATTATTATTATTATTATTATTATTATTATTATTATTATTATTATTATTATTATTATTATTATTATTATTATTATTATTATTATTATTATTATTATTATTATTATTATTATTATTATTATTATTATTATTATTATTATTATTATTATTATTATTATTAATATTATTATTATTATTATTATTATTATTATTATTATTATTATTATTATTATTATTATTATTATTATTATTATTATTATTATTATTATTATTATTATTATTATTATTATTATTATTATTATTATTATTATTATTATTATTATTATTATTATTATTATTATTATTATTATTATTATTATTATTATTATTATTATTATTATTATTATTATTATTATTATTATTATTATTATTATTATTATTATTATTATTATTATTATTATTATTATTATTATTATTATTATTATTATTATTATTATTATTATTATTATTATTATTATTATTATTATTATTATTATTATTATTATTATTATTATTATTATTATTATTATTATTATTATTATTATTATTATTATTATTATTATTATTATTATTATTATTATTATTATTATTATTATTATTATTATTATTATTATTATTATTATTATTATTATTATTATTATTATTATTATTATTATTATTATTATTATTATTATTATTATTATTATTATTATTATTATTATTATTATTATTATTATTATTATTATTATTGAATTGAATGAATATTTATTATGAATTTTTCAAGTTCGATTTAGTAATAATTAACAATATGTAGTGATAAATTCACAAAACGACAACAAAACGTAGATAGTACACATATAAAAATGACAATAGTAAATTAGAAACGTATCACATGTGCCGGTGATAAATACAATTAATAATTAAAATTAATAATTTATAAAATTATATATATATATACTTATATATATATAAGTATATATATATAAATATTAAGTTATAATTTTTTTAATATGATTTTTAAAGGTATATAAACTATTTGCTAATACAATATGTTCATCAAGACCATTCCAAATTTTAGCTATTCGATTATTTAGTAGATTTTTTGTTACATTTAGTTTATTATACATTCATACTAATTTGCAGAGAATGGCCTCTGGTATTGTAGTTGGTCTTTTTGATATTAATAATAGATGATGTATTCATAGATACCAATCCGTTAAATAGCTTATATACCATAACAAGATCAAATCTAGTTCTTCTGATTTCTAGAGAATCTAGATTTAGGTATATTAATCTTTCATTATAAGGTTTATAAGGTAAACCGCATCTCTCGATTAATCTTCTCGTAAAGAATTTTTGGACCTTCTCTAGTTTTATCTTCAGTCCTTTGAATGTCCTGGCATCTAATCCCGGATTCCAGACTGTCGACGCATATTCAAGGTGGGGTCTAGCATATGATATATATGCTTTTCTAATAGCTGGCATATTATTAGTAATGAAACAGTGAAATATACGATTGATAACACAATATGCACTTGTACAGCACACACCAATATGTTCAGAGAAATGTAATGATGGATCAAATTTGATACCAAGATCACGATACGATCTACAGTTTACTATTGAAACATTATTTATAGTATACAATGGTTTATTAGTATTACCTAATGTAAGAGCAGCTGATTTTTTTGCAGCGTTTTCTAATTGCCAAGAATTAGACCATTCATAAAATTTATCAATATTATGTTGTAATTTATATCTATGATCTATGTCATTGGATATAAAACTCAATTTAGTGTCATCCGCGAAAAGATTAATGGATATATCTTTATCAATCACTTCGACTAAATCATTGATATATATTAGAAAGAGTAAAGGCCCATTTACAGATCCTTGTGGAACACCAGATATTATTTTAACTGTATCAGACATTTGATTGTTAACTCTTACTCTTTGAGATCTACCAGATAGAAAACTACTTATCCAAGAATGTATGTTACCACATATACCTAAATTAGTTAATTTGACAAGTAATTTACTATGAGAGACCTTATCAAAAGCTTTAGCATAGTCAAGATATATGATATCAATAAAACTGCCTTTATCAATTGCAGTAATCCATTTAGTATAACAATTTAATAGTTGCAGTTCAACAGATTTTTTATGACGGAATCCAAATTGAGAATAAATAATTAATGAGTTACGTTCTAGATAAAAATTAATTTCCTCAACTAATATACGCTCGAATACTCTAGACATAATTGAGGTAATTGAAATCGGCCTATAGTTTTCTCTATTTGAAGGGTCACCTTTTTTGAATATCGGAACTATATAACTTACTTTCCACATGTCAGGACATACACCAGCTGATAAAGTTTTATTAAATAATATCGTAAGTGGAATAGATAGTTCATATGAGAATTGTTTGAAAAATATTGAAGGGATATTATCTGGTGGCAATGTACATGATAGTGAGAGATTTATTAGATGCTTTATTATGTTATGCCTATAGAATAAAAAGTTATTTATAGTTGAATTATGTTTAGGTGGAGATAAATGAGGAATATTATCATTATCATTAATAAATACAGAAGAAAATTGATTATTGAGTATATTAGATTTAACTGTATCTGAAAAAATATATGTACTATCGTCTGATTTAATGGGACCTATAGTGGAAAAAGAGGAACATCTTGAATTAATATAATTATAAAATCGTGATTTGTCATTAGATGATAAAATTAATTTTTCTCTATCGATAGTTAATTTTTTAATGTTATAATCTAATAATTTTTTAATATTTTTCCAATTTATAAAATTATTATGTGAATCTAATCTAGTTTTATAATATTTTAAACATTTTACTTTTAAACGTAGAATATATTTTGGATACGTTTTTTTATTTTTGATATATTTATAAGCTGGAACATTATCATTAATAATATTATATAAAGTATTATAAAAAATATTAAACATATTATTAATATCTGTTGAATTAGATAATAATAAATTCCAATCAATAGAAGAAAGGGATTGATGTATACTATATAAATTAGACTTTCTACAATTTAGCCCAACTTTTTGATTTATTTTTAAATTAGCTTGGAAAGGTAGAGAAAATGAAAATGATATATGGTCACTAATATATTTACCAAATCCAAAAGGGGGACATTCATTAATTTTCGAAATAATCATAGGATTATTGGTTAGTAATAAATCCAGCAAATTATTATTACGAGTTGGAAAAGTAATTAATTGAATGAGTGAGTTTTGACATAGACTATTTTCAAATTCGCAATATGTTGATGGGTAATTAGGAAATGTATTATCATTCCAATTATAAAGAGGTAAGTTGAAATCTCCTACAATAATAGTAGGTGAAATTGTATCACATAGTGCAAATAAAAATTTACAAATCGATTTATGAGTGTTAAAATCAGTTGAAGGTGGACGATAAATACAAGATATTCTTATATTTTTAGTAGAATGTAGTACAAGAGTAATATGCTCAATATTATTAAAATTATTGAAATATAATTGAATTGGATTTAAATTAGATTTGCAGATTATCGCTACACCACCTGAATGAGATTTCCTATCATTACGATATATTTTATAGTTAGTATTACCAAAAAGGAGTAAAGCATCAGTATCAACATTTGTTAGAAATGTTTCAACAAGACAAACAATATCATACATGTTAGAACTAAGAATTAACTCTAAATAATGTAGTTTGTTTCTAACACTGCGACAATTTGAAAACATAACTTTTAAATTAGATGAATTTGATAGTCAGGTTGAATTATCATTAGAAGAAAACGATTTTTGATATGTTATAAACGATGTGGACCACTTCTCATAATCAACTTAGGGAATTTTTGAATGCCAGTCAATCTTATTATCAACTAATTTATGAAGCTCATATTTATTTGTAAATTTGTTGAAAACCAATTTAATATTAGAGTCCAACATATTTGATTTTATAGCATGATATAGGATTTTTTTACGAATAATTTCAGAATTTGGAAGAGATGTTCTAGTAAAAATATTTTTAAAATCATGAATTGTATTTAATTTAATTTTAGAGTTATTGATAATATTATTTTTCGAAATAGGTGAATCAAGCTTTAGAATAATAGATTTAAGACTGTTATTATTATTATTATTATTATTATTATTATTATTATTATTATTATTATTATTATTATTATTATTATTATTATTATTATTATTATTATTATTATTATTATTATTATTAAAATTAAATTTATATTATTCCATGTTTTGGTACATACAAAACTAAATACAATATTAATAAATGCATTCTTCATAATTCTATTTAAAAAATAGGGATATACGAATATTATTGTATATATCTTTCTTTTTTAAATATAATGATAAAAATGAGTAGAATTTATTATACATGATATTATTATACATGATATTATTATACATTATACACTAGTGTTTTTTTCAACAAGGTTACTAAATTTAAGAGTATCATATTTTATAATAAAATATTAGAATTGTAATGCATTTATAATTAGTTTATATATTTGTTTTTCAAATTTGTTAACAATATAGGAAAATGATCTGATACATCTGATATTATTATCCCTGAATTAACATTTGTTAAGTCATTGTTGTAGAACATATTGTTGTCGATACATTTATACTTTCTCTTTCGTAATTATAATTGGCCGGTTAATTAGATTATAATATCCAATTGCATTCATTGAATTTATAAATTCTTTAGATTTATTGCATTTTATGTAATTTTAAATTTATCATTTAGAATTTCGTTACATATAATTTTTATTTTATTTGTATTATTAAAATGTATTGTAATATATTTATTAAGAAATAACATTTAATTCAAATCTAAAGATTGTGTTCTATAAATCAAACAAATACAAATTTTATTATAGTTATCATCTATTTCGATAATTATGCTTTAAAAATAATTATTGGTATATATATTATTTTAACGGTACATTTTTTTCTTATATAAAATAATACACCAATAGCATACTCATGTTTTCTATTATAAGACATATTATTAGACATATGCATTATAATTAGGGATATTATAAATAAAGGTGTTATTTTCATTGATCCAAGTTCACTAATAGCTATGGTATTATAATATCATATCAATAATTTATTGAATTTAGGAATATTATAATATTGTCCACATTCTTAGAAATACTACGTAGGGGAAAGTAACCTAATAAGGAAACTTTAACAATAAATGGTTTTAACTTTTTATGACTCATTATTTTTTTCAAAAATTACAATATATTAATATTATATTATTATAGATATTATTGTAATTTTAAAATTTTATTTAATCTTTTAATTCCATAGATAACGGGGGTGTCCTTATTCGGTACCCATGTCCGAATACGGACACCCTGTGTTATAATACGGACATCCTATATACCACTAGATAAACTATATATTATTGATGAATAAATCAGACAAATTACAATTACGTTATTTATAATTAATTTAATTAGTTAATAATTTATTTATTTTTATTATTTTTTAATTAATAATACAATTTAAGTATCTACATAATAATTTTGTTAGAATTAGCTATATTGGTGGTATTAATATTATAACGCACGCTATTTTTTATGAAAATCAGAATTGTTAATACGCTGCGCGCTGATTGGTTATAGGGTGTCCGTATTAAGACATTTAGAGTGTCCGTGTTATGACCTCTAGATATATGCTTATAACTTAATGAATATTTGATACAAAATATAGAATTTAAAAATACAATTTTTAAAATCCTTTATTTTTTAATAATATATATATTATAACACTATAGTGTTATATTTTATATCGATACATTTGTATATTCTTGAGAAGGTTTTAAGTTGAATTAGTTTTTCATAAATTTAAAAACGTAATAAAAAAATCAGTTTTTTTGGATATATTAGCAATATTTTGTATAATATAAAAATAAAAAATACTTTTTTAGACTATTTTTATAATTATGAATATTTTATTCATTGAACATTTTTTTGTAGGATTTATGGTTTCTGAGATACCGAGAGTGTCCGTATTCGGGCACTGTCCGTATTCGGTAATTTCCCCTACTAATGATATGCATTATAGAGAAACATTTATTTTTATTTTGTATATTATTTATGAGTATACTCATTATATATAATACTGTGAGTATATATTAAATTTATAACTACACTTTTCAGGATTACTATTCATTGTATTAGATCTACCATTTTCTGATTTAAATCATTATTAAATAATTATTTATGTGTATGTTATATGGTTATTGTATAGAATGTAAGTGTATAACAAACACAAAGTAAAATTAAAAAATAAATTATTCAAAAAAATGAAGAAAGAAAAATAAATAAATAAATTAAAATAAGTTTATTTAAGAAAAGAAAAAATATGGGAAAATACCAAAATACAATATATAAAAGATTAAAATGGGCTGATCTACAGGGTGATACTCTGGCACCTTTATTATTTATTATTACACTCGATTACGTATTAAGAACATCTATTGATGAAAATAAAGATCTAGGCCTAACACTATCAAAACAACGAAGTAGAAGATATCCAGCAATCAAGATAACAGATGCATATTATGCAGACGATCTTGTAATATTTGCAGATTCTAGGAGAAATGCTGAAAACCTACTGAATGTCTTAGAAGAAAGTGGTAGAATCTGTTCTATTATACGGCTCTGAAACTTGGACCCTGACAATAAAACATGAGAAAAAGCTCGATGGCACTTACACAAGAATGTTGAGAGCCATATTAAATATATCATGGAAAGAGCATCCAACGAAGATTCGCCTTTACGGAAATATTCCACCACTAACAAGTACAATACGTATACGAAGAACATGTTTCGCAGGCCATTGTTATCGAAGTGAGGAAGAAATCATAAGAGATGTTTTGTTGTGTACACCGAACCATGGAACAACAAAGATTGGACCACCCAGAAAAACCTATGTAAAACAGCTATGTGATGATACGGGACTGACGACTGAAGAACTGAAGACAGCTATGAAAGACAGGATAACGTAGAAGAAAATTGTTGAAAGTGCTCGGGAAACTATCCCGATCCGGTAAGGTAAGGTAAGTATATATAAGACCATGTAGTCAATTCTATTATCTGTATTGGGGAAGAGTCTTCGATCTTCATTATTAGAGTAATTCCATTTCTTGTCCACTTAACAATCTTATGTTCTCTTCTAAGTTGACGTGTTTTATAAATACATCAGAATTGATGTTTGTGAGGTGTTCGATGTTTATGTAGGTATTATAACCTTTTAATATCGTGCTAGTTTTTAATATTATACATTTTGTATTGTGGTCGTGTAGTTTTACATATATTTTATTATGGGATTCTTGTTTATAGTTTTTAAGTTTTTGTATCGCTATTATTTCATATGGCTGGATAATAATATCAAGTTTTTCTTTCGCAAATTTAATAAAAGATGGTGCAACTTTATAATGACTTATTTAAAAATTTTAATTTTGGTCAGTAATTATAATATTATATTCTTTGGGTTCGGAAATTTGTATATCCTTATTATTAATAGCTAATATTAATTATTCGAATTTATTAACAAATTGGTATCTAATAACTAAATTTAAATTATAAATAATCTAATAGTAATATATATATATATATATATATATATATATATATATATATATATATATATATATATATTCAACGTCCTATTGTTAATTGAATTTCTGTATAAATACACAAATATAAAAATCACTGAAGCGTAAATGACATATTCATTATATTATACATATGCAATTATATTAGTAATAAGTAATATGAATTAAAAATGACAATTTGATTAGATAGATATAATATACAATAAATGGTATTTTTAAAAATAAATAATAATTTACTTTGATATTTACAGTAATGTTGGTAAATTATATATACTAGGAAATAAACACAATAATATTAATAATAGTGTAGACATGTCCTGCAGGAATTGATATATATATATATATATATGGATTATCAAGGCGGATTCAGAGGGATTAATGCACAATTAAGAGGAATTGCGTTACTACCAGACAATATAATAATATATATAATATATAATGCATAATATTTAAATTGATTGATATATTTTTTTTTTAAATGTATAACCTTCCTTGACAAATTCCTAGAGACGCATCTAATAACTCTATTTAACTAATACATATCGGTGAATACATAAGTAGTATGTGTTCGTTAGTACCCGATTATAGTATAGTACACATATATAGTTCATCGCTACACGCATCTATTAGATTAAAACTAACCCATATGTGAAATAGCAAACTGTTCTCGTCATGTTGTACATATTTCCATTACCGTTCACGTACAACACTGCACATTTAGTGGCGGCGCACCCAAATTTAGCTAACGTGTCACGCGCTACCTGAAATATAGTTGTTTATATATATATATATATATATATATATATATATATATATAACTATTTAATAATATATATATATTTAACTGCCTGTGTGGCTCAGTGGCTAAGGCGTCAGACACACAAGCAGTAGGACACGGGTTCGACCCTCATCCGGACCATTAATTAAATTTATAAAATGGGTCTTAAAATATTATTTAGAAGTGATCTTATATAATTGTGTATAAATAAATGATCGGCTCTCGTTAAAACGATGGATGCCTTAACATGAGAGCGGCTTCGAAGGGACATTAGAGCCATATATGGTTATAAGTGAAAACTTCATCTAAGTTCCTGGATGGGATGAAAGGACTCCACCAAATAAAAATAACAATAACAATAACAATATATATATATATATATATATATATATATATATTGAATACAATATAATAGCAGACACAATGGACATATATATATATATAATATGTATATATCATTTAAAAAATACATAATATTATATAGATATATATACGCATACATATATATGGGAAAGTAACCTAATACGGACACTTTAATAATAAATAGTCATAATATTGTATGACTTAATATTTTTATTCACAAATTATATTAATATTATATGATTATATATAATCTATTATAATATCTATAGATATAATTATACTTTATATATTATGCAAATTATAATGCTTTATTTTTTAATAATATATTGTTATATCGATACATTTGTATATTCTTGAAATAGATTTATAGTTTACACTGTAAACTATGAATCTATGATTCTTGAGATGGTTTTAAGTTTTAAGTTTACCTTTTTTTTCATAAATTTAAAAACGTATGAAAAAAACCTGTTATTAGATATATCAGCACTATTTTGAATACTTACATAATAAAACATACTTATTTAGACTATTTATATTATTATGAATATATTTTGTATTAAACATTTGTAGGATTTTTGGTTTCTGAGATATCGAGAGTGACCGTATTCGGGCACTGTTCGTATTATGTTAATTTCACCTATATATTTTAGGTAATACGTTATCAAATATTAATTTATTTATATTCGCTAATTAACCTCTACAGAGTTCAATAATATGTACTAAATATTAGACAAAACTTTATAATATTGTATAATATATACATTATTTAATCAACGATTACTATAAATTATAGTATTTCATTTAATAACATTATTTACAAAAATGTACTAACATATTTGAAAAATGTACAATCCTTGTCCTTTTTACATCTATTGTTATCAGCATCGTAATCTTCATTTTCTTTATACATCATTTCAAGGATTGCAGCGATATCAATTTCTGAAATAGAATACAACATGTATGACACGTATAGTTTGTACTTGAAGTATAATTCATGTTTACCTTTTTTATAAGAATACCCTCCAAGAGATTCGTAGGTAGAAGCTTCACACCTGTACAAGTATTTCATTATATATATATATATATATATATATATATATATATATATTAATTAACTCAGTTTATAGTCAACATTAATGAAAGCGATAGGCTTAATTGATTCAATACCTCCTGACAATATGTGCATTGCCATATATTAATCATATTAATATACTATATATATTAATATATATATATATATACATATATATATATATATATATATATATATATATATATATATATATATTAATATATAATTTATATATAAATATATAATTTATATATAAACAATAATTATTTAGAAAAACTAACGAATCGCGAAAATAAAATCCCAAATCACATGTATCCGTATCCTCCTGGGCAAAATCTGCTAACCTGTTACTTCATTTCTGTGATTGAATCATATTCATAAAATATAATATTATTTAAATATATATACACACATATATATATATTAATTAAAATGTATCAATATAGTGCAACTAGTTACCGATGATAGTTACATATTATACCTATGTTGTTATCTACTAGCATGCGTATACGCATCGCTACGTGCATACCTCTCTCTACTAACTATATTGAACATGGCGCTACTCCGGAGACTGGAACGGAATCTCTTAAATCCTTGTTCGAGATCCAAGCTAACCGAAGTGGATACTCTATTAGGCTTACCACAAGTTACATCCGTTCTCAGCTTACTTAACCAGCTGACCCTGTCTGGCCGGGAGACTAACACATCCTTTTCTACGTGTATGCCGCTCTCGGTTATTCTGTAAATATGTAATAAGTGTAATGAACTACGTTATTAACGAATACTAGAGTATGTAAACATATTGTATATATATTTATATTTATATGTATTTAATGAAGTAATAATGTAAATATTTATCACATTAAGAAGTTTCTAGTTATCTTCAAGCTTCACATGACAAAAAGTGAATTAATCATAAAGCATATGACATCGATATTCTCCTTACTTGGAATACTCACAAGAATATACATATACAAAAGTCACCAGTTTTCAGCATCAGTGTTCTCTCAATTTATTTATAAATATGAAATAACCCACATTATATCCAGTCCTCAATACTCAGCATCAATAAAATATCTAAATTAATACATAGTAAGATACATCAAGACCATAAAGAACATTATAAATAATACAGACAGCAACAAGATAGATAAATAACTATAGTTCTTAGGTATTGGTATACCATCTTGAACAAAACACCCCTCAAAATGTGAGGACCCCAGCCACCTACACCTACTATTACACCATTCCAAACATCGGAATACGATACTACAAACACATCAAATAGACTAACCAGATGAAATCACATGCAAGAAAATGAAGAAAACCGCATACATCTTACATAACGTACAAATCTGTTGAATTCGAGACCCCCTCAAATACAAATGGTCGTCAACTACCATTTTCAAGAAAAGAAATGAACCAGAATCTTAAGTCATCCATACCCATACGTGATACATCCTATGAAATACACGAATTATTTAAATTTTGAAAAATTAAAATATATTTTATCAAATGGGTGCACCAATTATTATTATAGAAGAGGGTAATTAAACAATCGCTTATATAACTTATTTATATACTAATCAATGCAATTTCGTTTTATAATACAATATTATTAATATTATATTATGATATAGTTAATATATAGTAATATAGTAATAACTATAGTTAAATGTTTATAACAATTGCTTTTGAACTAAATGTTTTAAATTAAAATTTAATGGACGATATTATAATATTGTAATTAAAAATATAATTATTTAATTTTAAAATACAATTGATTACAATTGATATTATTATAAATAAAAATATAGAGTCACACTATATTCGACAATCTAATCAGATAAACTAGTTTGAAAATCATGTATGATACATTACAATATATATTACAATCCATTTCGACAATCGAGTATGACAAATCGAATCGAGTATGATAAATCTAGTTTGCATTCAAGTATGAAAATCTAATCTGATAAACAAATTCGACAATTAAGTACATTAATTTAATTCAATAGTAAAGTAAGAAAATCTAATTTAGTATGAAAATCTGGTATACTAAGAAAACCAAATTTTGAAATCAAGTACGACAAATCGAATCAAGTTTAATAGTCTAGTACGATTAATCGAATTTGAATAATAGGCGATAATTTAAGATGTTTCAGATATTCCGAAACATATTTTTGGATGTTTCACTTGTTTAGAAGTATGACATTTTTGCTCATTTAGATCACTAACTACTACCAGCAGCGTGACGCCTGAATATTAATCATGTAGTAGATAGGGAGTGTTATATCTTTGCTTCACAACATTTTTACACATATATTCATTATGTAATTATACACTTAATATTACAACTAATTTTATATAGTATGTATGTTTACAAATATACACTCACATATATATATATATATATATATATATATATATATATATATATATATATATATATATATATATATATAAATATTATATAGGTTTATTTTTATAATACTATTAAATTAATATTTAAAATAAACTTATGTATTATTTACTATTGAAATGAGTTTTATATTATATTTGTAAATATATTAAAAATAATAAATAAGTATTTAACTGATTATTGAAATTTAGTAGGTTATTATTAGCTATAAATTATTAAATATTATGCTAACTATTTTTCTATTTCAAATTAGTATACACTAAAATACAACTTATATTATAGAATTTAATGGGCCTTGTAAAAAATATAAATTATAGAAATTTGTGTTAAAAAAGATAAATTATTAAAAAAAAATCTAAATATGTATTACTATATATACTAAAGATATATTGTTAATTTAATTTTTAAATATAAATTAGTGAATGAGTAATAGTCTAATATGTATTATAAATTAATTAAAATAAGCATAATTCATATCTATACCATGATAAAGTTGTACTAATGTTGTATGCATAGTTTTGATTATAACTTAACAAAAATTAAAACAAAAATAAAATATAACACATATTTTATAATTCAATAAACTTTATAATGCTATAGATTTCAGTAAATATAACCAATATAAAAAAATCTCATTTTCGTACGTATATTATAATATAATTATAATTATAGGTGTTCTAAATATGTAATATATATATATATATATATATATATATATATATTTATAACTTTTGTAACTTATTATTTCGAGTATCGTACTTATGATTATATATTTATTAATCAATAAGATTCGTGTATATATTTATTTAATATATATAGATAAGTTATTAAAATTAAGTACACGATATAGGTAATAAGATTAATTATTAACGATTAATATTCAAATTTTGAATTTAATCGGAATTAAATTATTTTAAATTTAAATAATTACTATTATTCCCGTAGTTTGTATGAGTCATACAAATCCAGTATTATAATTTAAATGAATGAATATTATTATAAAATTATGATACTAGGTATATAATTAAAATGAATATTTTTCATTAATAACATATTTTATATTTTTATTCAATATATTTATTATAAAGTAAATTTAATATCTTAATATATAAATTGCTATTAGACATATACGCATTAAGTTGTTCTATTACAGTAAAAATAGTGTATCAACCATTTCCGTTTTTTCGTGTAACCAAGTATATGTGTGTAAAAATCTAAAAATGTAATTATTTATAATCTATTCTATATAAAACCAATTTATAATTAAATATAATTATTATAATATAACGATTATTATAATGTAATTTAATTGGATACCAATTATGTCTCTAAAATATATTAATTAATAGATTAAAGTAGGTGGTTGACATAACATTATCGGATATATATATCCGACATATATATATATATATATATAAAAGTAAAAAATACAGTTATATACCTCTTTATAAAGGAAGGGATAAATTGAGTGCGGAAAATGATAGACTAATTTTATTATTGCCTTAATATTCTAGAGAAATTGATTAAAGTAAGATTTACTAGCTATCTAAATAAATATAATTTTATAAGTAATTCACAATATGGTTTTAGGCTAATATGTCAACGTTTAGTGCTTTAATTGATTCAATTGAATATGTTATAACATATTATAGTATACTGATGCGTTAGAAAATTACTGAAGTCGCTAAAATCGGTCTCCATATAAATGCAAAGAAAACTGAAATAATGTCATTTAACTACAACACACCAGTCAATATTGAACTAGAAAACTGCACTGCAATAGTAAACGTCGCGAGAGCTCGACTAAAGTAAAAGTAAGTAGAAAATCATTAAAAATCGATACTTTACGCTTATATAGAATTAGAGATAGGTGCTGCATTAAATTTAATAATCAGTTACTTAAATAATCGCAAACAATATGTTAATATTCATGATGCTAATTCTACATTGCTAGATATTAATTGTGGTATTCCACGAGGATCGGTTTTGGGACAACTATTATTTTTAATTAATATTAATGACATGACAAATTTATCTAATAAGGTTACGATAATAATGTTTGCTAACGATAGATACCTACAAATCCTATTTTTTAAAGTGACAATACTATATATATATTGAATATAATTTGTAGGAATATCTTGATCTATTATAAGAATGGCTATTTATAAATAAATTGTCTATATATACAAAAATTTACAGCAATTCTA